>UELW01000556.1:12067116-12267116 GCA_900490495.1 Danionella dracula
GACTGTCAAAATAGAAACAAATATCCAACTTTACTGTCTCTAAACCTGTGTGATAGTTGTCAGCAGGGCTGTGATATGATCACCTACCACCGTAGAAAGCTTACAGAGATTACTCTACAAGCCAAACCATCTAAATGTGCTTTCCTGAAAATGCACAAACAAGCAAATCGTGCTGAACAATGCGTAAAGCCTTTTATCCAAGCAGGGTTTTCAGAACAGCATTGTTTACAGGCTGATTAGGGAAATCATTTGCCGTGCTGTACGGACTAATTGGTAAATTTGCTGTTTTTGTGCAAGTTTTGCAGCCAATTAGAACAAATTAGGGGTTTGTTCATAATTTAAAGAGGTCAGATCTGTTTTGGCAATCACTTATGTTTATTTCAGGTGTTATTATTTCAGCTAAAAGGGCTTGGAGAGAAAATATTGCCAAGCTTTAAGGAGAAAGAATGTAGTGTGGTGTTAGAATGAGCAGATCAAACTATTATTCCCACTGACATGCTGACTCTATTCTGCATAATGGAGCCAGAAATGAGTTCACTGCCTTTCAAATGGAAGCTGTATTGTAAAGCTCTGCAAGAATAAAAATACACTGGAGCGCTATAAGTGCAGAGCTTGTAATAATGGAACTTAACTCTGCGCAATCTGGCAACTGTTTCTTTTCAACCAAGCGTGAATCACTTTCGTACTTTGTTCTTGTGTTATTCAAGAGGTATTGTGTCGAGCTCGGATGCAATTTAAGATGTACGTTTAACCAAGCTGCCCACGAATGTGACTTTTATCAAAAGCGGTGAAGATTGACATTCGTATAGTACTCATTCAGCTTACAAATGCTTTCCGAGATGAAGATACCCAAATTCAAATGAACCAGAGCTTCATTCTAAAATTTCTGTACAAAAAAAAAACAACATCTGGAAACCATTGCACAAGTGGCTTATTTTGTCTTTTTTTTTGAGAAATGTTAAGATCTGCAGAAGAGTTTAAAGAGTTTTAGAAAGGTTAAAAATTCAAATAAACTAGCATCAGTCTTCACAGAAAACACTTCAAGTTGATCACTCACGCGCTGAGGTGCTAGCTAGCGGTGAAGCTAACATGGGAATGCTCAGGAATAAAGCAGACAATAAAAAGGGCAGGGGAGATTCTAGCATCAAACTTTTTGGGGTGCTCAGCCCCCTTATGAAAACAAAATATCGTTAGTTCATCCATTCATCTTCGTCCGATTATTCGTCCCACAAATTGGACAAATATTCCTCCAAAAAGTGAACTTTACAGACATATTTTAATGTATTTATGAAGGATTGAGGCAACCAACCACTCTCTTTCCCTAATTGCGTGCGAAAGCAACCCATGTTTTTATATTGTCACACTTTTGGAAAGCAAAAACTCAAGTCATGTCTCAGTAAACTAACAGTTCCAACTTCTCAGATTGCAAGAAGCAAGTGATAAACCACTGTACACACTCTGCAGATCAACTTCCATCTACTGCAAACTTATGCAATATTAACACATTCATTGGTTGATTACCTTGCATATTAACCATTTCAAATTCTTTTGTTTAGAATGCTCTTACCTCATCACAGTCGGTGACTTCCTTTTAAAACAGGAATTTAAAAACCGGGTCGTAGGGCATTAAATTAAGGTTTCATGTTGATTATGGTTACAGTCTTCAGCTAACAGTGAACATTGTATTGTAAGGAACTGAACTATTCCTGAGTGATCATGCTTGAGACGGCCTGGCCATTTGCTTTGAGCACCAGGAACCAACAGAGATGGCCACCCTTTTCAGATGTATATTTTGCAGGAGGGCACAGATTGAGCGGATATGCCCGCTCACATGATTATGTAAACTAAGAAGACGAGCTGTTCTTTAGTAACAGAACCGAGAGTGATCACAAAGCCTGACTCGAACATTAATGACAATACGTCTAGCCAAGAGACTGGGTCGGGTGCCGAGTGATCAACGCCTCACTGTGTATTAAATCTACATATGACTTGGGTTTAATTGCTTTGCACCATTTAGTCTCTCACCATTCTCTCAGTGAAACCAATCACACACATAAGTAACTTTTAAATTAAAGGGTTTTCACAGAAGGACAGGCTTCCAAAGTCAAAGAACCAATCAGTGTAAATGATGTAATTTGATATCGATATCTCGGGTATTTAAAGGGACTTTTCCCGAAGCTCGAGGAGTCTCTGCAATCAGAGCTCCCGCAGCAGGTCATGTGGTGCGCAGCCTCTCTCTATGATCAGGTAAATAATGATTAAGTTTTCTCCTTGTTATTTGGTCTGTCAGAATGCATTTGGTTGGAACTTTAAACTGTACTGAACTGAATGTATTTGATGATTGCATTTTAACTGGAGTTGGATTTGTTTATGACTTGCCTGGTTAATAAATTGACATAATCGTTTGTTTTGAAGTTTGTCCAGAAATCATTATTTATCATTACTTCTGATGTATCGTTTCTGTTACCTGGAGTGACATCGCACAGATAGTTGTATTGTTCATTGTTTGTATCCAGATGCAGCTAAGCGACTGCATATTTGTGAATCCCTTGAACGATTATAATACACTTCTGAGACGGCTCTTGATCGTCGAAGGCTTATGAAACATGGAGACCTTTGGAAAGCGACAGAATTCAGAACCTTAAAATATGAACAAATAACGATAAGAGGCAAACTTTAAGGATCATTATGTCCTCCTAAAGTAATATAATTTACAGAAGAAACTAATATAACGAGAGAAGGAGAAAATAACATGACCATAATTTAATCATTTTAATGGAGTCAGATTTAAAGGTTTTATTGGTTATATCCAAATTTTAAACATCATTACGCAGTTAGCGCGTTCGTTTTTTTGTGTATTTCTTTGTTCTCGCCCTGTTCATCCAGCAGAGTAGCAGCACGCAAAACCACCTTCCCGCCACCTTTGATTCCGTCTTTGGGCAAAGGAATGGCACCTTACAGTATACATGTTAATTTCTCAACAATATCAAAAGTGTTTTTTGGTGTGTTGTAGCACTTTAACAACAGACCCTGGAAATATCTTTGTTTGCTGCTCACACAGTTTCTGGTGCATTTCAGGAACTAAGATTAACCCCCACCTCCTAAAAAAGTGTAATTTTGCTTCCCAATCTGTCAATCTCATGCATTTGAATAATAAGACAAGCTTCAGATGCACCTAATGGAGCATAAAGTGGATCTCAAACTTGAAACACAATGCATCATGCACACTAGGTTAGCTTTAAATGCTTTGCCAGCTTTAAACCCCACACGGCTCTGCTGTCATCATTATTATTTCATAACAATAATGCTTGCTAGCAATCGCTGGATGTTCCAGGAATCAGTGGCTAGTAGAAGCATGTGATATTTATCATCCTTCTTACTGTCAGACAGAAGCTTGATTGCATGATTTGTGAGGTGTCATTACAGATTATATCACTCAGTGTTGCGCTAAAGATATCTTGAAAATGTGGCAAAAGACAAACAACAAAGCATTTAAGTACTGTTATTGAGGCAATCAACTATAATGCAATAATAGTAAATAATTTGACTGGATTATTTAGTTTTTAGTTACTACAAAAAAAAACATTTAAAACAAAAACAAACTTTTGGGGGAGGAAAAAAAAGAAAAAAATCATGCAAACAAATAGTGTTAGAAATAAAGATTTAATTCTACGTAAACTAAAATATATATATATATCTATATATATATATATATATATATATAATATATATAGTATATATATATATATGTAATATATATATATATATATATATGTACTATATATATATATATATATATATATCTATGTATCTATATATATATAATATCATATATATATATATATATATATATATATATAAACAGTGTTTTTCTAGGCACTTAAAGCGCTTTGCATCTTAAGGGTGTTGTCTCTGAACCCACAACGAGTGTGCGACATCCTCCTGCATGATTGACAGCTGTCATTCTGCACCAAAACACTCATCGGCTAATGGTCACAGGAGAGCCAATCAGGGGAATATATCCAATTAGGATACAGGGATTACAAGGAGAGGACAAAATTGGCTAGGAATGTCAGTTCTGCATCACTTCAGAGGTAAACCAATGGTGAGATGCAGAGGAATAAACCTGCATTATATAGAGTGTGAACAAATCACATTTATGTAAAAATTCACAGCCTTTTTATATTATTGATGCACATTCTATGTCTATTTGATTATGACCCCACTCACTTTATTTGGATAGTTTTACAAATTCCTCATTGAAGTACCTCTCAAGCTCTAACGGCGTCCTTTTCCAGAGCTGTTCAGTAGGTTTGGGCTCGGATTGGGTCATGGAGTTGTCCTCTCTTGGTTGTGTGATGAGGGTCGTTGCCATCGTAGCTCCAGTCTGAAGTCAATAATGATCCATAACGAATTTGCTTTCAGGATGTCTCTGAACATTGTGAACATTACTGCATTTATATTTTCCCAGTCTCCATTTGCACTGCAAAAAATTAATTTTAAGCAAAGCTGAAAATGCTTAAAATTAGATTGAAAATCTTAATTTTCTTATTTTTGGAAGAATTTTCTCATTTAAACCTTTTGGGTATAGATTACTTTGCTTATTTTGAGAAAATAACACTTATATTTTCTTGAGGAGAAAAAAAATCTTATTCTGGTCATTTATTTTTTTGAATTAAGAAACTATGTGAAACAAGTTGCCGATTTTGCCACTGATCTTAAAACAAGAATCTTAAAACAAGATTTTTTGACTCAACATATTCTTATATCAAGAATGTTACTGATATTTTATTTTAAGAAATCAATATTAAATACTGGTTAAAAGCATGCGTCTTGGAACAAGAAAAAAATCTTAAATCTAGTTCTAGTTTAGATCAAGTAAAGGTAAGAACATTTGATTTCTTGAAATAAGACTCAAATGTTTGTGAAAAAAAATAAGAAAAAGGATCTACACCGTAAATAAATCATCAATACCACAAACCTTAAAACATCATCCAGTTGTGATCTAACTTTGATGGAAGAGATATGTACTTAAAAAATCACTCTTGAAACAAGAAAAAAAAAACTCAAATATAGATGAACTCTTCCTAGATCAAGCAAAAGAATCTGCTAAGGACACGAGCAAATTTCAGTTGGTGAGAATTCTTAAAATTAGCAAAAATTCTAGCTGATAACAAATGGTGTTGGATCTTAAAAAAATACAAAAACTCTCAAAACAAGACTTTACAAGTTGTAAAAACACATTGAAACTAGAATATTTCAACTTGAATTTAGTCACTAGTGGTCTTAAAACTAGACAATCTGTCTTAAAACTAGAATGTTTTCTCTTTCAGTTATAAATAGCTTATCAGAAACTAAATAATTTGTCAGCACTGAGAGCACAGCGGTCAGAGCGCTCACATGTGGAGCTGAAACCTCCGGGTGACGGGGTTCGAATCCAGCTCTGGTCCTTCTCCGATCTTCTCCCCTGAGCTCTACTAAGTGTTCTTGTGTTCTAAGTGTTCTCCTATCTGAACTATCCTATCTAAAAATGCATCAATAGGCCTAAATAATATATAATATAATTATTTAAAATTGTAAGCTAGAATTTCTAGTTTTAAGAACCCATATTCTACTTTAAGAACTAAAATTAAGCACAAACTTTCTTAATTTAAGGTCATATATATACTTATTTTAATCCTAAATTTTCTAAGTTAGTCTTAAATAAAAGAGAAAACAAAACTAGACAATCTGTCTTAAAACTAGGATAAGACCTCTAGAGACTAGATTCAAGTTGAAATATTCTAGTTTCAGTGCAGTTTTACAATTTGTAAAGTCTTGTTTTGAGAGTTTTGTCTATTTATCAGCTAGAATTTTTTTCTAACTTTAAGAAATCTTGCCAAGTCAAATTTGCTTACCCCATTGGCAGATTTTTTTGCTTGATATAGGAAGAGTTTAACTTTATTTTAGTTTTTTTTTTCTTGTTCCAAAAGTGCATTTTTTGCAGTGTGGTCCCCCCACAGCATGATGTTGCCACCACGTTGCTTCACTGTTTCACATTCTTGAAGGACACACACAAAGTTGTCCTGAGAGATGAACTTTGCACAACATCTGAAGTCAGGAGTGCTCTATAACAGGCTTGCTCTCAGGATGTATGTGCACAACACTGCATTTAAATGTTCCAAAATTCTGACTTGTCTACTTGTTCGTTTAACTGGAAAGAATATCCCTGGTATAATGCTGCCCCCATATTGCTTCATACATAGAAGTCTAACTAATCCTGAAATAGTAGTTGGAGAAAAAGTATTGGAGTAATTATTTTATTTAAAAGTATCCATCCACCCAACCATTATCTTGTCAGCTTTTTGCCACAGCGGAATGAACCGCCAACTATTCCGGCATATGATTTACGCAGCGGATGCCCTTCCAGCCGCAACCCATCGCTGGAAAACATCCACACACACTCATTCACATTGATATTCTATGAACAATAGTTTTTTTTCTCAATTCACTTATACCGCATGTCTTTGTTTCTTGGGGGGGAAACCGGAGCAGCCGGAGAAAACCCACGCGATCACGAGGAGAACATGAGAACTATTTAAAAGTATATTGTTTTGCATCACTAACCACATCATTAAGTTACCCTTTGGTCTGGCACAATGGCCACCTTTTTTATAGTTCATTGACTTGTCTTATCTTGTAAAAATAAACATTACTGTTACCAACTCTTATGCGCTATGCTAAAAACGTTTGTTACAATTCTTTCCCCCCGGCAATTCACCTACATACAACTCACACCCTCCCCCCGGCTCCCCACGTCACACACATCCTCCTCCAAACCACCTTCTCCCCCTGTTATACCCATAAACGCGTATCCCTCCCCCTTTCCCTTTAACTCTTCTCCTTTACCTCCTCCTCTTAGTCTTCATGAATAGATTTTATTGAGAGATGTAACTAAATGAACAGAATAACAGACCGTAGTGCAGTGCGGTTAAAAAAAAATCAGTTTAAAATGGGATGAAACAGTCACAGCTCGATCAGTCTCCAGTCTGGACAAAACAAACACGTTGGTTTTAGCTAACAAACATTATTGCTGGCTTTGGAGGCTCCCTGAATCCTTGATAGGTAACGATCACTTAACCAATCCATTTACAGATTAAAAATAACAACAACACTGACCCTGTAAATCATCTCACCCTAAATTAAATGCAGAGCTTGAACTTTCCAGAAACAGCATGAAATTGCTTGCGGATGATAACCTGCGTGCTGTAGAGCGTTTGAACTTTAGGTGTTGTGGAGCTAAAAACATATCATCAATCCACATGACGGATTCTCTGATATTTCAGGCTGTCCTGTGGGAGGGTCAGCTTAATGTCAGTGAACATACTTATAAAGCGCTTAAATCGATGATGGCAACCGACCCTTTTCACCCTTTTTGAACAAATCAGTGTGTCATGTACAAGCTGATGCATAAGTCAACATCACTGATTATTTGCAGCTATCGTTTTATGAGGCCTTTAATTCAATGAATAAAAGTGGATTTTTTTTTTTACGAAAGCAATTTTACTGCAGTTGTTTAATTCTTAATATTATTTGAAACATTTCCTCTCATGTTCCTGGAGCATCTCCGACATGAATGCATTTTCCTTCTTTACTCTACTCTCAAGCTGTTTCCATGACAGCTCAATATGGCTCAGATAAAGACCATTCTGTTTCAGTCTGTATCTTTACTGATATCTGTTTTAAATATTTTGGAGCGTAAATGTGGCCTTTTTTATGGCTATTTTCAATCTTTTGACTTGTGGTGCATGTGTATTAAACATTTGTCTGAGTTAACATTTTTATAAATGAAAAGTGTGTTAAAACAAGAAAAAAGAAAAGAGTTCTCTTGAAATACAACTTCTCAACATCTTGATATATTTCAGATTTTTGGCGTCCTGTTCATGTCCACTTTCCCAAGGGGAAAAAGACAACACTTTAATCTCGCAGTATACTGAAGTGAGTGATGCTGCTATTCATTGATTAATCAGCTTCTTGATTTAGTTCCTTTGGGAGCAGATCCAACGATACAAAATGAGAAAAAGGGAGGGAGGGAGTTACTATCAAAGGACAAGTTGACGAACAAAGGGAACAACCAACCCACCAACCAAAAAAAATGAAGATCCGACTAGCAAAAAAACACAAAAAAAACCTAACTAATAATAAAAAAACACAAAAAAAAGACAACTGGGCAACCAACTAACCAAAGAGCCACCCAAAGCTAAACAGAGCTAACCAAGCGAAAACCATCTTACCAATTCACTAACCAGTGAATAAACAAAACAACAACCAACACACTGAAAAAAACAGCCAATAAAAAAAATCTAAGAATCAGTCTACCCTTTAATTGGACAACCAAACCACTAAACAAACAACCAGCTAACAAAAAAATTAAAATAAACCAACTAACTAGCCAGAAACCCCCCTCCAGCTAACTAACTAACCAGTGGGACCCCCCTTCCCCAAAAGAACAACCAACCAACTGAAAAACCAAGCAATAAAAAAACAACAATCAAAAGAACTCATCAGCACATCCTCCTAGATCTTCAGCTGGTCCCTTGAAACACAACCGCCTGCTCTGCTTTTCAGTACAGCACACCGTATTATAGACAGTAACACAAAAAGTTTTGAACTGGAGTTCAAAAATGTTCCGATTTTATTGAAAAGTGTCATGATTGATGTGACAGCATGATCTGTCAGCCATTTCTGGTTAGGGGTCTTTTTAACAGGTGAGCCACATGTATCACTTTCACACAAAGCCCATCATCTGTGGAGCCTCTGCTTGTCTGGCGTTGATTTATGAGCATATCCCAGACCTCTTTAATGTCACAGTAATGTGTCTTTTCGCTTCAGAGCTCCTTTATACTCAACACAGTCACCATCAAGCGTCCATGACATTTCCTCTGGAGTCTCTCGTCGCCTGGTTCTGCTCTCTCTCTCACACATACACACTTTCGTCTCTTACAAATTATCACTCGTATTTGATGAAGAGTGCAAAAGTGTTGATGACATTTACAAATGTCATATGGTGATATCTTTACATTGACAAAATCCACCAGCGGAGCCTTCAAACAGGCAGTCTTTTAGCCCTGGTTAACTGAGAGGCAACACTCAAACTGTCTATTCCTCACAACCAAAAAATCGAATCATGCACTCAGTCAAACGGAAATGACTGTAATGTGTGTGGAAGACCTTATACTGAACTCTTATTCATATGTAAATTTCTCCTGTGTCATCATTCTTGCAGCACATTACACTCCCATGAGCATCTATCATAATCATTTGACATATTCATTTGATGTGAACTCATCTGTGTGTTTGCTTCTGGAATCAGTGGCTTTTTCTCCCTCAAAAGTTTCTTTGAGATATAGTTTTGCATAGCGTGCTCAATAGAACTTTAAATGCTAACATAAGAAGATGCCTATGTCATATTTATTTATTCATCTTCAAATTTTAGTTGTTCTGCTCATGACCATCCACCTTCCCAAAGGAAAAATCCAACTTTTTCATCTCTAGCTACAGTATCTCTGACTGATACTGTAATTCATCAACCAGCTTCTTGATCTTAACCAAAATATGGAGCGGGTCCCATGATAAAGCCTTGTTTGTGTCTGTGTGTAAATTAAAGTAAATTATGAACCTGCAAACCAGCCAATAAAAAAACATTTCAAAACAAATGAACAAAGGCACTAAACAATCAATTTCCCTTCCAATCCAACTGACTGTACAAAACAACAACAAAACATTCAAGAAAATAAATAACCCAACAACCAGTATTCCAAAAACCCAACTAACCAACCAAAAAATAAAAAGCAACAACCAACCAACAAATGGATAATTACACAAAAAAGATCAACCAATCCACTGAACGAGCAACACACCTAACAAACAACTGAATCAACATAAAGCCAAACAAACAAATGCATTATTGCATCAACTTATCAAACATTAATGGTTAACTAATGAAGAATCATGTCACCTTATTGTTAGTGTTACCTATTCAAAAGTTTTAATATTGTTTCTAAAGTCTCCTAATATATAGAGATAAGTGCCAAATAATTAAATATCGAAGTAAAATGTATTAACTCCTAATGTGTATGTTCTATTAGTTCAGTAAACTTAAAGGTAAAAGATAATGTTAAACATGTATCTATTTCCATTTGAATTGTTATGGATTAAAGACAAACAAATCTTGTATTTTCACAAAACTTGAACATCGAGACACGGTTTAACTTCATAGACTCCCTGTTTCCAAATCTGGTCAGCTCTATTTCCTTCATCCTGAAGCGTTCATGAATATAAGTTACAATTTTTCCCTTCCAAAATTTTGCCTCACACACAATGCATGTCGTCATCCAGCATGCCGAAAATACAAATCCCAGTAAAAAAAGAGAAAGCAGGGTATTGTTAATAGCACAGCACCACCTTGAGGTAGAGAAGCAATCAGAACTTTGCTTCAGATTCCACGTTTATGTCTTAAAAGAACAAAAAAACTCCCTCGAGTCTCTCTGTTCTCATTATCAGTGTTCATATTATAATCTGATTTCCCAGCATTCGCTTTTGTTTGGTGCAGCTCTTTCTGAGCGTAAGCAAGTGAGGATGGCAGGAGAAGAGAGCGATCCCTCATCCATCCGCAGGGAGAAAATGGAATGTTCTCTAGATCTGAGACAATTTAGTCCTTTGAAAAAAAACTTAAGAATCAATTCAAACAAATGTAGTTTAAAACTGTTGATAATCTGAAAACATCAAGGCATCATTCATGTGAGTAGTTTAACTTTCTGAAAATCCACCACACTTGATTGTAAATGAGCAGATTCCTTAAAGGTGCCGAATCATGTAAACATGACATTTCTTGCATTCTTTAGTAATGCTTCCTCATCAAAAACATGCCTCAAGTCATATTCAGATTGGTTCATAAATGTTTTTGTAACCCTATTTTGTTTTTACATTTACATTTAGGCATTTAGCAGACACTTTTGTCCAAAGCAATTGACAGTGGGGAGAGACAATAGGCAATTTGTAACACTCACTGCAATTTGTTTGCTCATAAAAGTTGTATCAGCTGATCAATCAAACATAGCAGAAAATTGTTTTTACATTGTTCTCATAGTAGGTGTTCCCTGAAAAGAAGAGTTTTCAGTTGCTTTTTGAAAGCTGTTAGTGTTGCTGCTCTCCTGACTGGATCAGGGAGTTTGTTCCACCATCCAGGGACAGTAAGAGAGAAGGTTCTGCTGAGAGATCTTCTGCCCTTGTGGGATGGAACCACAAGTCGCTGTTCCTTCTCTGAGCGCAGGCTTCTGGAAGACATGTAGGAGCGTATGAGCTCATGGAGGTATACAGGGGCTGATCTGGAGATAGTTTTGTATGCCAGCGTTAGCGATTTGAATTTAACCCGAGCTGCAATGGGGAGCCAATGAAGAGTGATGAAGAAGGGATGAAACTGAGCTCTCTTCGGTTCCTTGAAGATTAGACAAGCCGCAGAGTTCTGGATCATCTGCAGAGGTTTGAAGCAAGGAAGTCCTGCTAGGAGAGCGTTGCAGTAGTCCAGACGTGAGAGGACCAGAGCCTGAACCAGGAGTTGAGTTGCTGCTCAGTTAAGAATCTTTCGAATGTTATACAGCGCAAACCTACATGTTCGAGTTGTCTTGGTGCGTTGATCTTTGAAGGACAGCTGTTCATAAAAAATCCAATATCTTGTTGTTTATTTCATAAAGACAATGCTGCACTTAAAACCTACTAGTTTGTCTATAAAGGTTGAAACAATCCATTACCACCACACCACTGTGATATTGACATAATATTATCATCGTTTTAATGATGGACTAATTGCACACATTCGCTGGTCAAAATTTTGTGGTGTAGCTGCATTTGAGTTTGACACAAAGCAATCGAGTAATTCTTATCAGCTTGATAAATTATATTATAAGAAATTTATTTTTTGAGTTTATAGCTCTAAAGAGAAAACAAATATTTGCACTCTCATACTTTGTTTGCAATTGAATACCACTTATTAGCTTTAAGTTTTTGTTTTAGTTGGCTTGTATTATTTTTTGGCAGCTACATGACGCCGATTAGATCTAATGTCTATTGAAGGAAAAAATAATGGTTTGCTTTTGTTTCAAAGGTAGTATTTAATTTATAAAGCACATGCTAGGAGTGCTTCAATACCACTTTAGCTTCATCCAATCTGGTACCAAAGAATTGGACTATCTGCCATCCAAAACCGTCGTTTCCTGGCTCAGGGACAAGCGCGCTCTGTTCGAAGTATTCATATTTTTGCATCAGCGCAAAGGCAAACCTTGAGTGCTGATACATGGGGTCCTTCAGTTTCCCAGGATAAAGCCCCCTTGTCCATTGTCACCGCTATAGTGTGTGTTTGTGTCTAGCTCACCGATGAGTGTTATCTCCCCAGGGCCCCGTCCCCTAATCTATGTGAGCTAGAGATGTGTTTGTGTTTGTCAGCAGCGGGTCTTGAACTACATTCTGTCATTTCCAGCACACCAGCCGAGATAGAATCCAGATTTACAGGAGATTTACACACTGGGCTATTTCTGAACACAAACAAAACACACACACTAAAGGGCGAGAAGCAAGCTTTTTCAGTCATTGTGAAGGTGAAAGCACACGGAGGGTGTACAGGTTTGTGTGGAATAAAATAAGGAGAATGACATGTGCTTTGGTGGTCAGTAGTTAGGGAAACTATGTATGAATTTAAAGTTAAAGGACAATTTTTTTTGATAAGTCTCTTGAGTTATCTTCCTGCTGGCGCCTGCTTTAGTTTCAGATTTTGAAAATCGAGAACTCTGCAAAGAATTTTCTTCTTCTGTTAGCAATTTATGGAATGTCTGAAGTTTAAGTACTCTTTACATAGATTACCCAAGGTTCCATCATATTCATTTAATTAAAGAAAGATTTTCAAAGATGGATTTTTTTTAATCACCCAGTACAATATAAGATGAGAATTTATGTATAGTGAGTGTGCTCGAGAAATCACGACTGAGAACTGATTCTCAAGGTCTGTAAGTTTTATTATTATAATTTTCAATCATTCAAATCAATAGAATTCAAATTCAGATTGTTTTGGGAGATCTCTAGCTCCATTTAAATTGAGATGAAAACAGATTGAAAGAGTAGGATTTATGCTAACCCCAAAGTCAGTCTCTTGACTACCTAACATAAAAAGGAATTCTAATTGTATATCTATTATTGTTAAAAAACAAGATATTCTAATGACATGACTAGTAGTCCAATCAATCAATAAATAAATCAATCAAGTTTTTATAAAGCGCTTTTTTAGCAGTTGCTTTCTAAGTCGCTTGACAAAGTCCTCGTGAGGATCAGGTAGAGTAAATAAGAGTTCCTCTGTGAGGCCCCTGGGAGCCTCTCTGACTGAGGCAGGTGCTAATCACCTCCCCAGCATAAAGAATATACAAACTCAAGATCCATCGACGAACAGTTCACCGGAACTGAGAAAAAAACTGAAACTAACAAATGGAGAAACAACGGTTAGTAAACTGTAACACAGACAACAAACAGGTGATTAGCATCAGCTGCAGGAGGAGAGATAAATGATGAGGAGAGCTTAGAGAGAAACATTGAACTACATTGTTTTTTAAACAGTTTGTATGTTTATAGTGCTCAGACATCAGATCTATTTAGACAAATACCAGGAGCCAATTATTCGAATGCTAGATTAAACAGATCTGTTTTTCATTTAGTTCTGAACTCTGTGAGTTAGCTCCGGACAACATTCCAGGTCCTGTACATGTCTATTCAAAGTTATGTAATAACTGTACATCAATTGATCACTTGTTTGGATAGATCGCAATAAGTCTTGAGAATGAAAGTGATTGGTTTTTTTTTTTGTTTTTTTTTTTACAAATTTCATTTTGGAGAAATATCTCCCACCGACAGTTATTGTGAAATTGTTTAAAATTATTTACAGCAACTTGTATGAAATCCAACCTTTTTTATGTTTGTTTGTTTAAAACTTGCAGCACTAGTGATTTATGTGACGTGAATTCCATTTGGCACTGTGCTCTTTTGTTTGAATCTGAAGCTCTGGTGGCAGTTGAGCTCGGGCTGGTGGAAGCTGGCGAAGCATGAATTACGAGGTGTATTCGGGGTAGGTTTGAGCTCAGAAGGGTTTCCCGGACGGTTTTCTCTTTGAGTCGTGTGGGAAGGTGCAGATTGGTTTCGTAGCTGCTGACGAGGAAACTTCTCTCATAGTTTGTCACCCGTTGAGTGCCAAACAGACGGAGCTCACACTGAGGCACGAGATGCCATGAGCTGCTTGGCATGGAGAAGAGAGGGGGCACATGGATGAGAAAACAAAGGAAAGTCGATGTCAGTTTGAGGTCATGGGATTGTCAGAATGATTTGGAGTTGTGTTGTGTTGGCTTATGATTGCAAAAAAATGTGATATTTGTTTTGTATTGCTAAATTTAGTTCAGTTTAAATTTAAACTATAGTTTTACTCCTCCATGATTTAGTTGGTTTATACATTAATACAGCGCAGGGCAGGCCTCTTCGGATGTTGGCTTACACTAATAAAGCAATAGCAGAATTTTGCCATTTAGAATTAGTGCCTCAGCCAATCCTGAAGAAAACACCAAATGCTTCCTAATCCCCATCTGTGAGGAAACAGAACTCTTCTGTGCTGCATCAGGTTCTATAATCTAATCTTATTTATTTTACTTTTATTTTTCAACTCAATCCTGACTCCTTCCCCCTCCAAAACCTCTCTATTTCTCTTTCCCTCTCAATTACTTCTCTCCTCTTTCCCCTTTTTTATTAACACCGTCCTGTCCTGATACATGTTTATATGATTGATTAATGTAATTATTGTGATGAATGCGAAATAAATAAATAATTAATAAAATAAATTAAGAGCTTCTATCCAGAGGAATACTCAATATATAATATCTTCAATTCCCTGGAAAGAGCAAAACTGACCAACTTTGAAGTAGGACAGGAGAGGTAAAAAAAGAAAAGAAAAGAGGTTCTCCTGCCTTCTGACCCGGCTGTAGGTAAAGTACATTTTATTAAGAAAATATGAAGAAGAAAATATATAAAATTTTTGGGTTCTTCTGTTTACTCATTAACAGATTGTTCTGTTGCTAAGTTACGTAACCCGTCAGTCACCTTTAGAATCTCTTCATGTTTCTTTTCTGCATTAAAGACGAATTAGCATGTTATCACAGCAGGTCTGAGGCATACAAATCTCAGTTATTTACATAGCGTATGAATGAGTTCTTTAGTTAAAGGGCTCTTATGATTTAAAAATAAACTTTTTAAAAGTTTTTGAACATGAATACATCCATGAATATTGCAGGTTTTATTGAAAAGATGAAAGCTGTCCTTTGGTAAATTTTACCTTCATGTCAAACGACCTTGAGCTGCTGGATTATTGTAAAATGAGAATCACGATTATTTTGGTAATAATTTAACAACTATTTTAAATTAGTTAAATTCCTTATGATTTATTTACGTGTAATAAATAACTTTATTTATAATATTAAGTAATAATTATTTTATTAATCTCTCTAAATGAACAACATATCACAGGAACTTTTTTATGTGTAAACACATCTACATCTTTTATTATTTATTTAATTTCAAAACAGGGATTAAATAAGTAAGCTATTTCAACTTGAAGACTTTTACTTCATCCAAATGGTAGACTTATATTTCTGTCTTGGCTAAAACTAGTGCATTTTTAAATTTATTTTTGCTTCAGCTAAAAAGGTTTAAATCTTGGTCAAAAAATGCAAAAAATAGTAGCGAGCCCACACTACCCACAATGTTACATTCACTCTTTATATGTGACAAAAATGTGTATTGTGCGGAGAGAAAAGTTTATCTGAGCTGGAAGGAATCTGTGAACATCCTTTATTGTGTTTATTTAATCTTTTTTTATTTCTGATGGATACAAATTGACAAAGATATAAGCGTTTCAGATTTAAACATTTCTCTGAGATCCTCTCTGGGAACTGCAAGTAACTGCCTTCTGGGCAGAGGCATCTATGGGCATCATATCAGGCGTCTTTTGCTAAGTTGAGGGTTCTGCCAGAGGAGAGGATGAGAATGGGCATTTTTATTAAAGGTTCAGTGACATTGTGTTATTTTCAATAACATCTTCTCCACATTGGTCTAATTGTATGGGAGATATGATTCTTTTATTGATAAAGTCTGTATTTTAAATTAAAATCGCATTCAATCTCCTAATTTTCTAGCATGGGTTTGTTCCGGAAATTAGTTGAAATATTAATTTCGCAAATCTCGTAACCACTCCCCCGTTAATCACCTATTGGTTAGTGATTTGCATATTCATGATGTGTATGCAAAGTTACTGTCTGACGGTCGACGTAAATTCGAGAGATATTAGAAGAATAATTACGAGGACATTCACTAACCCTAACACACGAACACAGAGCGAGCAGCATTGATAAACACTATAACGGAGTTTGGAGGAACACTGTTATAAACCGTTCCTCTGTGAGCCGGAGTCAGAGAGATGTTTGGTTTCTGTAACTCTGAACTTGAGCATCTTCTTTTAATCCTTGTTGCTATCTTAGATAACACAAGTCCAAGTTGTGTATTACGCCCTCAGTCTTTCCCTCTGTTTGATTTGCGCAATTGTTTCCAGATATCACGTTGCTTTGTGGACAGTGCATCACTTCCGGTAGAGGGAAATCGGCCCTTTGATTTGATATCCAGCCGTGACGTTACAATGAGACTCATGTGATGTCGTCATTGGTGGGAATAAATCTGTTTTTTAAAGAAACAAATTTTTTTGGGAACATCCATGGTTTGACTTTTGATTTAATTAACTCTTATAAATCACTATAAAAGCCACAAGCAGGCTCACCAGGGTATGAGCACTTTAATCTTAAGAGACATTTCACATTGAAAAACAGTGAACTAACTTTCTTTAGAACTTAAGCACCATTAAAGTAGGTTCGGATGATCAAAATAATTGTATTATAACCTTTGCTGTGGTGTGAACCTCCTCAAGGAAATGTCTGGTGCTAACTACTCTAAATTAGTGAAAATTTATCGAGTGATCATCTCAACTATTTATGCCACATTACTGTGTTTGGAAAACTATGACTTTAAATTCTAGTTTATTCTCAATCGCATATTTTTTTTACCATAAAGCGTCAAAATTATTTGCTTTTCACAGCCCTAAATACCTCTTTGCAGAAAATTGATTGAGAGACACTAGCTGCCTATGTTTCTAGTTAATCTGGGGAAATTTTAAACCAGGTTCATAAATATTTGCTTTAATTTTAGAGATTCAAAACGTTTGACTTCCAGTGGATGTCAGAATGTTGCTTGAGTTTAGACTAAACATTCTGAGTTTTATCAGAAAGTTCACTTTACTTCTCTTGTATTTTAGGAATCAACATGATAAAACCTTGAGAAAAGCAGAATGTTCCAATCAAAACTACTTTTCACAGTTTTTTTATGTTCTTTTTTTTGTTGCTTGAGGAAGACTCTCAGGTTCAAATTTTTTTTGCAAGAGAAAATATACTAGCATTAGTTCTGCTCAACAACAACAACAACGCATGAAGCCAAGTAGTCAACATTAATTCATTTCAGTCACTCTTCTGTCTCCTATCTGATGAAATATTCCTGTAAAGCACCGCTGAAGTATTTGATAGACAGAATGGTTGGTCACGGGCGTCTCGTGGTATTATAACAGCTCTTTTTGTAAACACCACCACACTCTTACGTGAGCCTAGTGGAAATTTGGTGTCATAAATTCAAGAGATCCACAAGCATTCGAACCGTGAGGGGAAACCTTTTTAATGTAGTTCTGTGGCAACATTTATATGAATTTGAAGTGGTTATAAATGTTAGTTCAACTCACTCTTTTTAATATTCTTTTTTATGGCTCTAATACTCTGTGATGTGCTACGAGATGCTTTTTTTAAAGTTATATGCAAAAATATTACTATTTTTTAAAATCCATGCAGGGGTTTGATCCATCCATTTTCATGTCAGCTTTCTTCCCTTTTGGGGTCGCCACAGCGGAATGAACCCCCAACTCTTCTGGCACATGTCTTCAATCAGCTCTCTACCTTCCTGACTCAGAACAACAAACTTGATGACAATCAATCAGGCTTCAAGAACGGACACTCAACTGAAACAGCTTTGTTGTCTGTAACGGAAGCGCTGCGAGGGGCCAGGGCTCACCACAGATCATCTGCCCTCATCCTACTAGACCTCTCTGCAGCGTTTGACACAGTCAACCATCAGATCCTTCTCTCCACTCTTTCTGCGATGGGCATCACTGGAACTGTACTCGATTGGCTTGAGTCCTATCTCACTGGTAGATCTTTCAGTGTCTGGTGGAGGGGTGAGGTCTCAAACACTCATAACCTACTCACCGGGGTTCCCCAGGGTTCAGTCCTTGGCACCCTTCTCTTCTCCATCTACACCACCTCCCAGAGATGGGAGAGAGACTGGGGAGTGAGAGGGAGGAGGGGGAGAGAGATGGGAGAGAGAGAGATGGGAGAGAGACTGGGGAGTGAGAGTGAGCGATAGAAAGGGTAGAGAGAGACTGGGGAGTGAGTGAGTGTTTGAGAGAGATGAAGAGAGAGAGAGAGACTAGGTAGTGAGAGAGAGTAAGGAGAGTGAGAAATGGGAAAGAGAAAGACTGGGGAGTGAGAAGGAGAGACAGAGAGAGAGACTGGGGAGTGAGGGATGGAAGGAGGGGGGAGACTGGGGAGTGAGAGAGTAAGGAGAGAGAGAGAGACGAGAGTGAGAGATGGGAAAGAGAAAGACTGGGGAGTGAGAGAGAGGGGGGAGGGAGGGGGAGGGAGAGAGATGGGAGAGAGAGAAACTGGGGAGTGAGAGAGAGTAAGGAGAGAGAGAGAGAGACGGGAGTGAGAGAGAGAGAAAGAGAAGAACAGGGGCGAGAAAGAGAGAGAGTACCCATGGGCGAGAAAGAGAGAGAGTACCCATTGCCAAAGAGTAACATTGTGACACACAAAATGTCTTCTAGCTCAATTGTAGACAATTAACAAGTGGAATTTAAAATATACCTGAACATTTCAAAGTTCATTCATTCATCTTCATGTTGGCTTTATTCCCTTTCGGGGTCGCCACAGCAGAATGAACCGCCAACTCACTGGCATATGTTTTACGCAGCGGATGCCCTTCCCTGCCACAACCCATTGCTGGGAAACATTTCAAAGTTACGTGATGTTATGTGGCCTAAAATGTATTTAACATTCTTTTCTTTGTTTAATTTCAGACGTCCCAACTATCAGTCTGCCATATTGAATCCATCACACTCTCGCCGGAAGTTAAAATAACTTCTTATTCCTAACTCTGAAAACAGCTGGAACCATGGAACAAGTGTGCGCAAGAGAGTGTGATGCCACAATCTGTCTCCACTTTCATTGCATGCTGCAAACTGTCAATTAAAACAAGACACACAGATGTTTGCCTCTATTCGGGATGATTAATTGAGGTTGCTTCATCAGTTATGAGCCAAAATCTCTTCGTCTGTATTCAAAAGTGATTGTACCGCTCTAATCCTCAGCTCTTCATTTGGAGATGTTAATGCTGCCACCAATCGCTCGATCATTGTTGAGTTCTCTGTTTTCTTGTCACTTCTTTGAAAGTGCCAGCTGGAACACAGTGAGATGATTCCCTTTATACATCATTTATTAGTTTGAGTTAAGATTTGCATTGTTCTCGCTCACAGAAGGTCGAGAGAGACATTTCTTTGTCGGTCAGTGAACGCTGAATCGCTCGGGACGATTTAAATTCACAAAGCATTGCTTCTACACCTGACTGACCTTTCACTACAACGATTATGACATTTACCGGATGAACAATAGCAGCTTTGATTGTGCATTGTTCTGTCTTGCAGCATCACGGCCCTGTGTAGCCGCTCCTGAGGATGCTGTAGTCCTCAGGGTGAGCAATAACAGCATGTAGCAGGCAAGAGTAATATAGCGTGACATTTTGCTGCTTTATTTGTTTTGAAGTGGCTCACAATTTGTTTTGTTATTTGACTTGTATCACTTACAAGGATTTGGAGAATGTTTTGTACAGTTAAAGACTGGTGTTCATTAGTACATGTTCAGTTATATGTTAAAGTCACTATGTTTTAATAGCAACTATTAATCTTATCAATACAGCAATATACTCATTTTCTCACTCACTCACTCACTCATTTTCTTCTGCACTCACTCACTCACTCACTCACTCACTCATTTTCTTCTGCACTCACTCACTCATTTTCTTCTGCACTCACTCACTCACTCACTCACTCACTCACTCACTCACTCACTCATTTTCTTCTGCACTCACTCACTCACTCACTCACTCACTCACTCATTTTCTTCTGCACTCACTCACTCACTCACTCATTTTCTTCTGCACTCACTCACTCATTTTCTTCTGCACTCATTCACTCACTCACTCACTCACTCACTCATTTCCTTCTGCACTCACTCACTCATTTTCTTCTGCACTCACTCACTTATTTTCTTCTGCAGTCATTCACTCACTCACTCATTTTCTTCTGCACTAACTCACTCTCACTCACTCACTCATTTTCTTCTGCACTCACTCACTCATTTTCTTCTGCACTAACTCACTCTCACTCACTCACTCATTTTCTTCTGCACTCACTCACTCACTCATTTTCTTCTGCACGCACTCACTCATTTTCTTCTGCACTCATTCACTCACTCACTCATTTTCTTCTGCATTAACGCACTCTCACTCACTCACTCATTTCCTTCTGCACTCACTCACTCATTTTCTTCTGCACTCACTCATTTTCTTCTGCACTAACTCACTCTCACTCACTCACTCATTTCCTTCTCTACTCACTCACTCATTTTCTTCTGCACTCACTCACTCATTTCCTTCTGCACTCACTCACTCATTTTCTTCTGCACTCACTCACTCACTCATTTTCTTCTGCACTCACTCACTCACTCACTCACTCACTCATTTTCTTCTGCACTCACTCACTCACTCACTCATTTTCTTCTGCACTCACTCACTCACTCATTTTCTTCTGCACTCACTCACTCACTCACTCATTTTCTTCTGCACTCACTCACTCATTTTCCTTCTGCACTCACTCACTCATTTTCTTCTGCACTCACTCACTCACTCACTCATTTTCTTCTGCACTCACTCACTCACTCATTTTCTTCTGCACTCACTCACTCACTCACTCATTTCCTTCTGCACTCACTCACTCATTTTCTTCTGCACTCACTCACTCATTTTCTTCTGCACTCACTCACTCACTCACTCATTTTCTTCTGCACTCACTCACTCATTTCCTTCTGCACTCACTCACTCATTTTCTTCTGCACTCATTCACTCACTCACTAATTTTCTTCTGCACTCATTCACTCACTCACTCATTTTCTTCTGCACTCACTCACTCACTCACTCATTTTCTTCTGCACTCACTCACTCATTTTCTTCTGCACTCACTCACTCACTCACTCATTTTCATCTGCACTAACTCACTCACTCACTCACTCATTTTCTTCTGCACTCACTCACTCACTCACTCACTCATTTTCTTCTGCACTCACTCACTCACTCACTCACTCATTTTCTTCTGCACTCACTCACTCACTCATTTTCTTCTGCACTCACTCACTCACTCACTCACTCATTTTCTTCTGCACTCACTCACTCATTTTCTTCTGCACTCATTCACTCACTCACTCACTCACTCACTCACTCATTTCCTTCTGCACTCACTCACTCATTTTCTTCTGCACTCATTCACCCACTCACTCATTTTCTTCTGCACTCACTCACTCATTTTCTTCTGCAGTCATTCACTCACTCACTCTTTTTCTTCTGCACTAACTCACTCTCACTCACTCACTCACTCATTTTCTTCTGCACTCACTCACTCATTTTCTTCTGCACTCACTCACTCTCACTCACTCACTCATTTTCTTCTGCACTCACTCACTCATTTTTTTCTGCACTCATTCACTCACTCACTCATTTTCTTCTGCATTAACGCACTCTCACTCACTCACTCATTTCCTTCTGCACTCACTCACTCATTTTCTTCTGCACTCACTCACTCACTCATTTTCTTCTGCACTCACTCACTCACTCACTCATTTTCTTCTGCACTAAGTCACTCTCACTCACTCATTTTCTTCTGCACTCACTCACTCATTTTCTTCTGCACTCACTCACTCACTCACTCATTTTCTTCTGCACTCACTCACTCACTCACTCATTTCCTTCTGCACTCACTCACTCATTTTCTTCTGCACTCACTCACTCACTTATTTTCTTCTGCAGTCATTCACTCACTCACTCATTTTCTTCTGCACTAACTCACTCTCACTCACTCATTTTCTTCTGCACTCACTCACTCATTTTCTTCTGCACTAACTCACTCACTCACTCATTTTCTTCTGCACTAACTCACTCACTCACTCATTTTCTTCTGCACTAACTCACTCTCACTCACTCACTCATTTCCTTCTGCACTCACTCACTCATTTCCTTCTGCACTCACTCACTCATTTTCTTCTGCACTCACTCACTCACTCACTCATTTTCTTCTGCACTAACTCACTCTCACTCACTCACTCATTTTCTTCTGCACTCACTCACTCATTTTCTTCTGCACTCACTCACTCACTCACTCATTTTCTTCTGCACTAACTCACTCTCACTCACTCACTCATTTCCTTCTGCACTCACTCACTCATTTCCTTCTCTACTCACTCACTCATTTCCTTCTGCACTCACTCACTCATTTTTTTCTGCACTAACTCACTCACTCACTCATTTTCTTCTGCACTAACTCACTCTCACTCACTCACTCATTTCCTTCTGCACTCACTCACTCATTTCCTTCTCTACTCACTCACTCATTTTCTTCTGCACTCACTCACTCATTTTCTTCTGCACTAACTCACTCACTCACTCATTTCCTTCTGCACTCACTCACTCATTTTCTTCTGCACTCACTCACTCATTTCCTTCTGCACTCACTCACTCACTCACTCACTCATTTTCTTCTGCACTCACTTACTCACTCACTCATTTTCTTCTGCACTCACTCACTCACTCATTTTCTTCTGCACTCACTCACTCATTTTCTTCTGCACTCACTCACAGTCACTCATTTTTTTCTGCACTCACTCACTCATTTTCTTCTGCACTCACTCCCTCACTCATTTTCTTCTGCACTCACTCCCTCACTCATTTTCTTCTGCACTCATTCACTCACTCACTCATTTTCTTCTGCACTCACTCACTCATTTTCTTCTGCACTCATTCACTCACTCACTCATTTTCTTCTGCATTAACTCACTCTCACACACTCACTCATTTTCTTCTGCACTCACTCACTCATTTTCTTCTGCACTAACTCACTCTCACTCACTCACTCATTTCCTTCTCTACTCACTCACTCATTTCCTTCTGCACTCACTCACTCACTCACTCATTTTCTTCTGCACTCACTCACTCACTCATTTTCTTCTGCACTCACTCACTCACTCACTCATTTTCTTCTGCACTCACTTACTCACTCACTCACTCATTTTCTTCTGCACTCACTCACTCACTCATTTTCTTCTGCACTCATTCACTCATTTCCTTCTGCACTCACTCACTCATTTTCTTCTGCACTCATTCACTCATTTTCTTCTGCACTCATTCACTCACTCACTCATTTTCTTCTGCACTCATTCACTCACTCACTCATTTTCTTCTGCACTCATTCACTCACTCACTCATTTTCTTCTGCACTCACTCACTCACTCATTTTCTTCTGCACTCATTCACTCACTCACTCATTTTCATCTCCACTAACTCACTCGCTCATTTCCTTCTGCACTCACTCACTCATTTTCTTCTGCACTCATTCACTCACTCACTCATTTTCTTCTGCACTAACTCACTCTCACTCACTCACTCATTTTCTTCTGCACTCACTCACTCATTTCCTTCTGCACTCACTCACTCACTCACTCATTTTCTTCTGCACTCACTCACTCACTCTCAGTCACTCATTTTCTTCTGCACTCAGTCACTCGCTCATTTTCTTCTGCACTCACTCACTCACTCACTCATTTTCTTCTGCACTCACTCACTCATTTCCTTCTGCACTCACTCACTCACTCTCAGTCACTCATTTTCTTCTGCACTCACTCACTCACTCATTTTCTTCTGCACTCACTCCCTCACTCATTTTCTTCTGCACTCACTCACTCACTCACTCACTCATTTTCTTCTGCACTCACTCACTCACTCTCAGTCACTCCTTTTCTTCTGCACTCACTCACTCATTTTCTTCTGCACTAACTCTCACTCACTCACTCTTTTTCTTCTGTACTCATTCACTCACTCATTTTCTTTTGCACTCACTCACTCATTTCCTTCAACACTCACTCACTCACTCACTCATTTCCTTCTGCACTCACTCACTCATTTTCTTCTGCACTCACTCACTCACTCATTTTCTTCTGCACTCATTCACTCACTCACTCATTTTCTTCTGCACTAACTCACTCTCACTCACTCATTTTCTTCTGCACTCACTCACTCATTTTCTTCTGCACTCACTCACTCACTCACTCATTTTCTTCTGCACTAACTCACTCTCACTCACTCACTCATTTCCTTCTGCACTCACTCACTCATTTCCTTCTGCACTCACTCACTCATTTTCTTCTGCACTCACTCACTCACTCACTCATTTTCTTCTGCACTAACTCACTCTCACTCACTCACTCATTTTCTTCTGCACTCACTCACTCATTTTCTTCTGCACTCACTCACTCACTCACTCATTTTCTTCTGCACTAACTCACTCTCACTCACTCACTCATTTCCTTCTGCACTCACTCACTCATTTCCTTCTCTACTCACTCACTCATTTCCTTCTGCACTCACTCACTCATTTTTTTCTGCACTAACTCACTCACTCACTCATTTTCTTCTGCACTAACTCACTCTCACTCACTCACTCATTTTCTTCTGCACTCACTCACTCATTTCCTTCTCTACTCACTCACTCATTTTCTTCTGCACTCACTCACTCATTTTCTTCTGCACTCACTCACTCACTCACTCATTTCCTTCTGCACTCACTCACTCATTTTCTTCTGCACTCACTCACTCATTTCCTTCTGCACTCACTCACTCACTCACTCACTCATTTTCTTCTGCACTCACTTACTCACTCACTCATTTTCTTCTGCACTCACTCACTCACTCATTTTCTTCTGCACTCACTCACTCACTCATTTTCTTCTGCACTCACTCACAGTCACTCATTTTTTTCTGCACTCACTCACTCATTTTCTTCTGCACTCACTCCCTCACTCATTTTCTTCTGCACTCACTCACTCACTCATTTTCTTCTGCACTCATTCACTCACTCACTCATTTTCTTCTGCACTCACTCACTCATTTTCTTCTGCACTCATTCACTCACTCACTCATTTTCTTCTGCATTAACTCACTCTCACTCACTCACTCATTTTCTTCTGCACTCACTCACTCATTTTCTTCTGCACTAACTCACTCTCACTCACTCACTCATTTCCTTCTCTACTCACTCACTCATTTCCTTCTGCACTCACTCACTCACTCATTTTCTTCTGCACTCACTCACTCACTCATTTTCTTCTGCACTCACTCACTCACTCACTCATTTTCTTCTGCACTCACTTACTCACTCACTCACTCATTTTCTTCTGCACTCACTCACTCACTCATTTTCTTCTGCACTCATTCACTCATTTCCTTCTGCACTCACTCACTCATTTTCTTCTGCACTCATTCACTCACTCACTCATTTTCTTCTGCACTCATTCACTCACTCACTCATTTTCTTCTGCACTCATTCACTCACTCACTCATTTTCTTCTGCACTCATTCACTCACTCACTCATTTTCTTCTGCACGCACTCACTCACTCATTTTCTTCTGCACTCATTCACTCACTCACTCATTTTCATCTCCACTCACTCACTCGCTCATTTCCTTCTGCACTCACTCACTCATTTTCTTCTGCACTCATTCACTCACTCACTCATTTTCTTCTGCACTAACTCACTCTCACTCACTCACTCATTTTCTTCTGCACTCACTCACTCATTTTCTTCTGCACTCACTCACTCACTCACTCATTTTCTTCTGCACTCACTCACTCACTCTCAGTCACTCATTTTCTTCTGCACTCACTCACTCACTCATTTTCTTCTGCACTCACTCACTCACTCACTCATTTTCTTCTGCACTCACTCACTCATTTCCTTCTGCACTCACTCACTCACTCTCAGTCACTCATTTTTTTTCTGCACTCACTCACTCACTCATTTTCTTCTGCACTCACTCCCTCACTCATTTTCTTCTGCACTCATTCACTCACTCACTCATTTTCTTCTGCACGCACTCACTCACTCTCAGTCACTCCTTTTCTTCTGCACTCACTCACTCATTTTCTTCTGCACTAACTCTCACTCACTCACTCTTTTTCTTCTGTACTCATTCACTCACTCATTTTCTTTTGCACTCACTCACTCATTTCCTTCAACACTCACTTACTCATTTCATTCAACACTCACTCACTCATTTTCTTCTGCACTCACTCACTCATTTTCTTCTGCACTCACTCACTCATTTTCTTCTGCACTCACTCACTCATTTTCTTCTGTACTAACTCACTCTCACTCACTCACTCACTCACTCACTTTCTTTCTCCTTTATGTTTCTTGCTCACTCTCTCTCAAACGTATTTTTCTTTATCCTCATTAAATTTTTCCCTCATCCACTCACTCTTTCTCCCCTTCACTCACTTAATTTTTTTCTTGCTCACTCACTCCTTTTCTTTCTCCTTCATTCATTTGCTAACTCACTCGCTGACTTATCCACTCATTTTCTCCCTCTCACTCCTTTTCGTCCTCACTCACACCTTTTCTCTATCTTTCATTCATGTTCTCCTTCAATCATCAAAATGTAACCCAGCATAGGCAAAATCATTGCTGGCTAAAATTTATTTATGAAAATACCATCAGTTTTTTTTAAGTAGCAGAAGCATTTCTTCTTGTTCAGAGTGGAAAAGAGCTCCTGGTGGCAATAATGCAAATAATAATTCACCAAACTTGACAAAAGTAGAATATGCTGCTAAAGAGAAAGTATGGAAAATCATGCCTGAGTATTGAGAATACTATTATGGAATTGTATCTGTATTCTATACCTCTTTTTAAGAGAAAAACACACTTCACTTTAAATAATTAAAAATAATCAGTGGTTTTTAAATGTATCCATGAGCACATCTCTCTCTCTCTCTCTCTCTCGCCATCCTCTCTCTCCTCCTCCCTCCTCTCTCATCTCTCTCTCTCGCTCCTCTCTCTCCTCGCTCTCTCGTCTCTCTCTCTCTCTCTCCTCCGCCTCTCGTCTCGCTCCTCTCTCGATCCGTCTCTCTCTCCTCTCTCTCTCTCTCTCTCTCTCTCTCTCTCTCTCTCTCTCTCTCTGCAGAATCGACCCAGTCCAGGCTTTTACATACTCCTCTCATCCTCAAGGTCAGTACAAGCAAAACAGTTTCCTTCGCTCAGACAGGAAAGCACATATTGTTCAGATGGCTAATGAAAGCATAACAAAACCATAATGGAGATCAATGCCTCTCCTTTGGAAATTTGGATTTTCTTGGCCGTATAGTACCCATTTATAGTACCCAAGGGTTCATAGCACAATTCCTTTTCCAAATTTCAGTTTTAATTACTTTGGCTAGTGTGTGCAATAAAAATTTACATAATGTGAATAATGTGTATGTTTTAGAAAACATATTTACAAGTTCCAAAACAAATTTACTTCACAAACCAGAAAGGAAATGTACCTAATCCAGGGTTGTCAGACATTAAAATTGCCTTTGGACGCCTTATTCTTGTTAAAGACAGTTCATCAATCAATCAGTCAGTCATTCAATCAATCAATCGTAATCTTATATAATATAAAATATAATGTTTTTATATAGCACTTCTTTATAAGTTGTTTCAAAGCTATTTCAAAAATAGCCCAATGTGGATTTCTTATTAGAAAATTCTATGCGGTAGAAATAAGATAAAACTACCATATGGCACTACCTTGGGGATTGTAAAGTTCCTTCAGGGAGTATAACTATCCCAGCTTATTCAATAAAGGAAAGTTTAATAGTATGAAGAGAGTGATGTTACCTGATTAACAATCACTAACGTATTATAAAAGCCCAGTTTGAACCAATTTTTGTGGTAAAATAAAGCAACCAAAAACTCTCACAGATGTGCCTCACTGACTACGTCTGGAGCTAATCACCTCTCCAGCAAAGAGGGGACCTGGAATGTGTTTGTAGACTCTTCTCAGTGCTGCCTCTGTAGGCTGAAGCCGGAAATGTAGAGGCTATTTCACATACGTCGTTCACACTCTTGCAACTGCCCTATTGTCCAAATGAAAGGCTTCAGAAAGTTATGTGATGAGAAGATTACTAACACTATGTGTGCGTGTGTGCCTGTATGTGTGTGAACCTTAGAATGATTAAAAACATTTTAATAATCATAATAACGATTGAGGAGAATCATATAGTGCTTATTTAGACACTAAAAGTCCTTTACATCTTAAAGGAGCTGTCTTTGAATCCACCACCAGTGTGGAGCATCCACTTGGATGATGTGACAGCTGCCATTCTGTTCCTGAACACTCTTCACTCATCGAGTAATGGTGAGCAGGAGGCATTGGTTGCTAATCAGAGTAACAGAAATTACAAGGAGTGTTAACTTTTGGGAACAATTTTTCAATTAAACTTACAGAAATAATTGTACAGAGTCTGGACCTCAGTTTAACATGATATTATGCTATTTCTTAGAGTCAAGAAGATGACAAAAACAGGAAAAGTGAAAATTTGAGTGTCCTCTCACGAGCTCTTAGGATGTGTGCCTCTAAGCCACCGTAGTCCTCCTTATATAAGATTTTTCTTTGGAATTTCCTGGTCCATGATCTATGTTTCCCAGATAGTTGATTGCATTCAAGATTAATCCATAGGTGTTTAGTTTACAGTTTTATTTTGTTTTGCTGTGACTTAGAAAGATAAAAATGTCACATGAGTAAGGATTTTCTTCTACAGTAGCAAAGGCTAACTGGTAATGTAAAACCCTTATGGATTGAATATGGGTACAGCCAACGACTTTCAAAGATAAACTTTAATCAACTCTAAACGTAAACGGAAATTGAATTAGAGGTGGAAGAGGAACTTTGCAAATATTGACAAGATCCACCGTAAGGTTTATTAATCTTAAATGGATTCAGGTAGGAACTAAATTGCTTACCATTTGAGTTAGCATTAGTTAACAATCTTAAAGGTCATAGGACTAAAAGAATTGGACAAACAGCTTACTGAATATTAGAAACATTAAAGGATTAAAGTATCACATGAGTAAGGTTTTTCTCTGTAGTAGAAAAGCCTAATCGGGAAATTGTAAACATTAGTGTATTGAATACGGGAGCAGACAACCACCTTCAAGGATAAACTTTAAAAAAAAAATTGAATTGAATTGAAGAGGAACTTTATAACTAAGAACAAGTTCCACTACACGTTTAGTAACCAGGAATGAATTTGGACATAAACAAAAATTCTTTACAAGAATTAAACTTAACTAATAATTTTAATGACTGATAACCTTAGCTAATCAACTTAAAGGTCACGGGACTAAGAGTATTGGACTAACAGCTAATACCTAACTTAAGGTTATAAACATTTTTTTTAAAAGGTTTTTTTAACACACAAATCAAAAACCGAAGGTGAAGAAATTAAATGAAGAAATTAAATAAGAGACTTAACCACAATCCGCCCTAATCCCAACATCACTGGAAATGGCACCCTGAAACCCATGTTAGTAGAGACAGGTCCCTGAAACCCGGATCAGTGCAGAGGACCCCCCGAGACCCAGGTCAGCGAGTATGGTCCCCAAAACCCAACAGATGGGAAGGAATGTACTGACTTTAATCACAACCCACCCTGACCCCAACACCATTGTGGAAAACCCCTGAAGCCCAAAGTCCATATGGATGCATTCTAAAAACAGAGCTTCTGGAAGAACATTGTAAAGAGATTATCTCGAGCAACAGGATTAAATGCCCCCAGAAAAATAAAGTCACATTCCAGAACGTGAAATCTATAGGTTAGCAGAATTAATTGATTTATAGCTAGCTGTCTTTACCTGTTACCCAAGATACACAAGCCAAAAGTGAAAGACCAATATTAACAATACGAACGTGAAATCTATAGGTTAGCAGAATTAATTGATTTATAGCTAGCTGTCTTTACCTGTTATGATTTATGATATAATTTATAGCTGACAAATATTGCATACAGTACCCAGGGATGCTTTCTTTTTATGAATACAGAGAGTTTGTACATGAACATTGAAACATCTGTAGGTCATAAGGCATTTCGTGATTGTTTTAAAAGACATCCAGAAGAGGGAAGACCAGAGGAGGATAGTCTAGGTATTAGAAATAAGCCTTACTAGGAATGATCTTGAATTCAATGGCCAATGCTTCTTACAGGTAAAAGGCACATGTAGAAGTGTTCCCAATGGGGAAGAGATTTTCTCCTAATTATGCTACTATTTATATGGCAGGATGGGAAGAAAGAGCCCTGGATTTATGACTTAAAAAGTCATACTTTTATGTACACCATTTGGTTGACATCTGGGGAAAATTGAAACATTCAAAGCAGGACCTTGAGAGCCTTTTGAAGGTGCTGAACAAACATGATGGCCCCATAACGATTCAAGCAAACATGAGTGGCAACGGTGTTCAAAGGAAAATATTTAGAGGAAACCAGGAAGCTGGAGCCGAAAGTGTTCTTCAAGAAGACAAATAGCCACTGCTTCTTGCATAAGGACAGTGAGAATCCAGCGCTACAACTTTGATGGCATTATTAATTGGCAATTATAGAGATTTTCTCAAATCTGTACCAGAAAAGAAGATGAAGAAGAAGTCAAAAACATTTTGTTCAGAGCTTTAGAAAGAGAGGTTACTCCAGGCGGAGACTGAGCGAAGTTGTTAGGAAGAGCATTTTGGAAAATCAAAGGAAGAAAGAGGAAAAGAAAATTATCAAAGAGGAGAGGAGCAGACAATTCTTGCAGTTTTCACTTACTCTTCTTTGACCAAAAGATTTCAGAAAATAAGAAACATTTTCAAGACCTTTTGGAGGAGAGTAACTGGCAGGTTGGCATCAGCCTAAAGAAGGAATCCCAAGCTACAGGACTAGGTTAGTACATGGTAAGATTGCAATGCACGGGACTATCACCAATGTAAATGGAAGGAGACAGGGACTGGCACAGATGGGACCAACTAAGGGGATTAAGGTTCCCTAGGAGAGCCCTTAAAATCAAGAATTGCATCTATGCTGTATGTTGTGCTAGATGCAGGAATCTGTATGTAGGTCAGACCAAAAATTTAGACGAAGAAGAGACCAACACACGTAAAACATAAGAAATGAAGTAAACAACAAAAAACATTATAAACTGTATTAGACATTTTGTGAAACATGGAGTGGATGAATGGCTTGGAGGAAAGTAAAAAAAAATCTTTGTCTGTGATTTTGTGATGAAAGTAACAGTGAGAATATTTTCTTCAAATTGGAAGGCGATGTAAAACACATGTTTTTAAATTAAAAAAAAAATAGCTGTGGTTCTCGAAATTTTTCACTGAGTACAACCTTTTAAAAATTAAATTATCAGTGTACCACCATAACGAGTAACAATAAATTACACGACTCTAGTATAGCCAGGCCTTCCTATTGAGCTACGGTTAAGTACAGTTCAATTAAGAGGCAATATTATTGCTGATGAAATTATTTATTCATTTATGCAAAGGTTACAATGTTTGTGTTTATTTTTTGTATTTGCTCTGCTTTCAAGTTCTCCCAAAATAATCATGAGATCTTTCAAGAGTTTTAATATTGTTATAAGAGATGATGAATGTGAGGCTGTGCTTATATGAACTCTGACCCTTCAGGTCTTAATCTCGGATGATAGGTTTCTTCAGATCAGCAGCGTTGTAAAATTAGTGGTGTGTGGCATAAACTCGTGCTGTAATCATTACTTAAATTTAATTTATTACTACTTAATGGTATATTTCTGGGTAAAAAAAATCCACACATTTGATTAACCGTTTCTAATAGTTTAGAGGATTTTTCAGCATCATTGGGGTTTTCCTGTTATAAGAATTGGGACTTTTTCTGACATTACAGCTTTTCTCCCTCCTTAGGGCGATGTTATTTATTTATAATATTGTGTTTGTAGTTTGTGTTTGTTGCATGTATTGAATTTATGTGGGAATAAACCTAATTGTTTAAACTTGAGTTGATCGTTGTTACTTTTCTTTCATCACTGTCAAGTGTTATGGCCAGAGAAACAAAAACTACTATCCAACTGAAACATAACAATCTATTCTTAGAAAATTTTTAATGAAGGAATGGGAAAAACAAGTAAAGTTATCGCAAATGGCATGAATAATGATGTAATCAAAACAACTTCCATCACATGACGTCACCCCAGATCATGCACATTCACGTCTTACACACTAAAAAGTTTGTGCATTCACTTATGAAAAAGAGTGTCCACTTTAAAGGTGCAGTTAAGTGTTTGGGATGTGGCAAAAGACACTCAAACATGCTCTTTTTCCGTCTCTATCAGTTACACTGGAATGTGCACCTTCCATGTATCTGTAAAGTTACTTCATCACATATCTTCATGCTTCAAAGCAGTCATAATTTCTGCAGAACAGACCCTCTCATAGCAGGGTTTTACAACAGTTACAGCCCTATCAAACATAATCCACTTTGGAGAAGCACTGATGCATTATTGTTCCTTGTAATAACTTTCTTTCGGAAAACTGTAGTATTGTCCTTGCATTCACCTGACACAGTGTGAGTTTTGGCATCAAATGATGGCTGATCTCTGGGACGTCGTCCAGACTCATTCTCTTATTAATTAAAGTGGCTGGAGGCCCTGCCATCACCCCGATATCATCCACACATTTACACTGAAAGATTGGGTGCAGAGCGCTGATCTCACAATGTCCTGAATAAGGTTCACCAGAACTAGTTCTTCATCTATATTTTTAAATGAGTCAGTAATGTCACATGCAAAGTCATGGATTTGTCAAGTTTATTAACTTTTCTTAAATTCTATACTTAAGCCTGCTTTATCTTATTTGAAAAAGTAATTCACACTTTTATAACCTCAGGTGCTGATTACTGCAATGGGATGTACTGCATAGTGGACTTCATAAGTAGGCAGTATCTAGACTAAAGTTTCGAATGCATCACTCAGGTTTTGGCCTCTATACTTTGTCCACACTGAGAAACAAAAAAGCAAGACTGTCTGTGTGTCCCGCTCGGTTTGGGTCTGCTACCAAAAATCTGCCCAGATCGCATATCAAAACAGGCCGGGCATAGAGGAGAGGCTCAGTCCCCGTTTCCCTCTCATTCAGATAAGTTTCTCTGAGTATTTTTTCTTCTTTCAGCATGCATCAACTACAAATACATCAGTTCTTCAACAGTCCAATGCTAGTTCAGCAGCTAAACCTAACGGAGTGTCATTAAATTCCCAGTGTGAATAGAAAACTTGAAGCTCTGCAGAATATCCGACATGTTAAGTTTCGCCACTTTTTTTGGTTGAGACTGTCCTCCAAAAACACGTCACTAGTCTAGAGCGAGCTGATTGGTTGAAGGAGATTGAAGAATATTTCTGCTGATTCTTCTGAATTTCTGCAGTTTTTTTATATAATAATTTATAAGTTCATGCTCTTTTTCAGGCTGTGTCTATTTTTTTACATTCAACATTAGCTCTATTATGTGGAGAATTGGGCTGGTGTTATTGAGGTAGGCTGGTATTACATTGAATTTGGCCCGAAAACTGCGGCTCACATCCAGCAACCCTGATTCTCTGCTTGTCTCACCACCACAAGAAAGCCTGCTCCAAACATAACTTAGTACCTAAATACCTAAGAGACAGTTAATACACACAAAACAGGGAGCTGAGATCTCTCAGGTCAAATAAATTAGGTTTTATGCTCCTTTAGTTACCATGCGGCACACAGATGAACCAGCTTCTAGAAGAGATCGAGGGTGCTAACTCTTTAGTCACATTTAAATCCAGGCTAAAACCACCTGTTTAGTTGCACTTTTGTCGACTGGGCACCAACGTCCAAACAACTATTTTATCTCTTATTTATGTTTATTAATCATTATGTATTATGTTGTCATTTAACTTGTTTTTATGCTTGATTTTATTCTTTGTTTCCAATGGAAAGCAATTTGAATGAGCCTGTGGACAAAATGTGCTAATAAACTTGCCTTGCCTTGCTCTTTGTCGCAATAAACCAATATCTGCTCCGCTAGTCTGCTTTTCATGTGTACTTGCTTATTCTCATCGCTTTTACATAAAAAAATGATCACCATTTCTGCTTTCCAGTGTAAACAAAGCATCAGGATCTAGGATATGGCTATCAATGGCCAGGAACTTGTCTATAGCTGAACTCTTGTTTCCGTCTCGTTCCATCAGGTCCCTGTGGTCAGATGATAAGGGTTACGCTGGAGTTCCCTAGAGCCAATCTATAGTCGAGCGGTGACTGAGTATTTTCTGTGCTTGCACTAGAAAGATCTGCCTCCAGAGATCCATTTATCAGCCAGTAATGTGATTTTAAAACCAGACTAAAGACCATATATATTCTAAGGCTTTTAAATCTTGTTATTGGTTTCAAATATCTTACTTAATTTTTTTTTATCTGTTGTTACTTTGGTGCAATTCGATTTTACAGAACTTTGGCGGATCGCCTGAAAGAAAAGTGCTTTATAAATACATTTCACTTACTTCACTTGCTATGAAGATGATGCAGTATAATAAATTTTATTAGAATTAGATTTTCTTGATACATATTTTTGAAAATCTAGTGTTGATCATACTTTTATGCTTTTGTATTAGAAAGAAACACAAAATCGATTATACAAAAAAAACCAAAACAAGACTGTCTCTTGAATAATTATATCATTTCTATAATGGAATGTCTTTTATTTTTCATTTTGAGGCTTCAGAAGAACAGTTTGTGGTACAACACCAAATAAAACATTAACACAGATAGTGTGGTCCAGAGGAAGGAAGCATGCTCTCTGAATTCCCAGCTGGCTTCCTGTAAAGCGAGTCATGTGTCTGTTCGTATCTCTCAAGATCAGGAAAACAAGTTTTCTCTGCACAGACAATTGTGGAGCGTCTGAATAATCCATTTCCCGTAATATCAGATAAACTAGAACCAATCAGTCATTGGTTGAGATTTGATCTCTGTAATACTTCAGCTCAAGTAGCGCATGATTTTATTTTAGAGGCCCAGTAACCTGGCGTCCACATTGCCAATCCGCAACCGTGATAACGGAAAAGTGATAAATGCATTTATGTTGCTGATCACAAAAACCAAGGAGGATTTAACACCTATTGCTTTCTAAAAACCAAATATTTAGTGTAACAAAGCTAGTATTGTGAGGGAATATAAAGCCATGCTTTCAAACTTGATTCCAAACTCAGAGACTGATCTGAGGTCACAGTCAGGTGTATATATATATATATATATATATATATATATATATATATATATATATATATATAGTCATATTTACAAATATTTTAACCCTACTTTAACCCTTATTTAACATTTGATTTGTTTCAAATTTCATTTCAGCATTGGCATATATATATATACATTCATTCATCTGTGAAGCTGAAAAACACTTCCTAAACTTTTCATCAATTCCATCCATCTATTTTCATTTTGGCTTTTTCCCTTTCGGGGCCACCACAGCAGAATGAACCGGCAACTCCTCTGGCATATGTTTTATGCAGCGGATGCCCTTCCAGCCGCAACCCATCGCTGGGCAACACACACACACTCATTCACTCTATGGACAATTGTTCTTACTCACTTCACTTATACCGCATGTCTTTGTTCTTGTGGGGAAACCGGAGCACCCGGAGAAAACCCACGCGATCACGAGGAGAACATGAGAACTCCACACAGAAATGCCAACTGACCCAGCCGAGGCTCGAACCAGCGGCCTTCTTGCTGTGAGACGACCGTGCTACCCACTGCGCCACTGTGACGCTATTTATATATAAATATATATATATATATATATAGATTAATCTAGATTATTTTGGAAATTAATCTAGATTAAAATGCCTCGTTTGAATGATGATGGTGCCGGAAGTGACTTGACACACAGGACCCCAAACAGATGTTACTAACAGCTGTGAATGGACGAGACTTCCCTCATCCTGTCGCTGATGAAGGGAGCTATCCGTGATTTTATCTGTTAATGTGAGCTCGAGGAAACTCCAAGTTATCTTTAAATAAAGTTAGAACAGATGTTGCTTTTTTAATTTGGGGATATTGATGAATTTACCCTTCGTTTAAGTGTTTTTCATTATATGCATTTTGGGAGCATTGCAGATCAAATGTAAAGGGATCTACATTTTTATATGCTGATTTGTTTTAACAATGTAACGTTAGAAATTGTATTTTCATTTTTAATCCTCTGCTTGATATCCAAACTAAAGCAGGAATTTAAATCCAGTCAATAACTAACGTTAAGTGTGTATCTTTAAGCTGTAATTTATCACAAAAAAATGTAGACTCTCCATTGACTGCACGTCACAAAGAGAATCCTAGAGCCGCTCTAATGAAGCAGATGTGGTGATGTAGTAGGAAGTGATGTCAGGGCACAGGAAGTGAGTCATGCCATCAAGTTAATTTTAACACTACCAACAAAGAAAATAATAGAAACACAAATAATATGATCACTGAGGTTGTTACATCTGGTAACAAAAAAAAGTGTCTTTGTTTCAAATTTTAAAGGTAATATTCTTTGAAGCTAGAATATTTAAATGAAAATAGCTTTGAGGAATTTCTCGGATATGTTTATTTTTATTACACAATTAACAATTGAATGAAAGCTTTTTAGACATGGTTTGTGTGTATGAGAATTTAAACCTAAAAGCACAATATTTCCAATAGGTTTTAAAGAAAAACTTGCTAATGAGTTTTCATGTCAAGAACTATTTTTATTTCTATATTAATATTCTTGCCACCATCTCCCTCGTCTATACCCACTTATGAGTCCTACTGTAGCCCCTTAGAGTTAATCAAAGTTTGCTCAATATTGAACATGAGGCTGCTGACACACTGACTTGGCGAGTTCCGATTCCTGACCGTCAGCGCATTTCAATAAGCTTCCGCAACAGATAAAAAGTTTATTAATAATGCACCACGCATCTCCACGGTCCGCGGTAGGCCAAGTCATTTGAGATCAAGTTCTCTTTTCAGTCAAATGCAGCTTTTTTTCAGGGTCAAAATGCTTGTGAGAGTTCACAGCACACACACAATGCTCAGATCAATGGTAAAAAATACTTATTTACTTATTACAAAATGTTCATTTGCATTCATTGTGAACATTGAAAAAATGCAATTTAGAATGCTGTACAGAGGAAGAATCTCAGAGGCAGTTCAAAAGATTTCTCTAGGAAACAAGATTTACTGTAGGCAAGACGATCAGAGTGAGAAGATGTTTTCCAAACCAACCCAAGACTGCTTTTTAACCTTGCATTTCATTAAAGGAATGTTTTAACAAATTACCTCAATATGCGTCTACTTAACATCAGTGTTGAGTCTACTAGTTGAGTTTTTTAAATGTAGCAAATGTTTGTTTTTGTTTTTTAAAGGGCACATATTATGCAAAATCACCCTTTTGATGTGCAATAAAAAAAAACACACACTAATATTAAATTGGATTCAAATAAAACATTTTTGTATAATTTGTAAAAACTAAAAAGTAGGATTGACCATTCAGAGCTGTTCTGTGACCAAGTTCCATATGATGTATTGCTGTCCCTGCCAAGCCCCACCCACCACTAATGATTGGTTGTCCAAGTAATGACCAAATATTGTGAATTACATGAACAAAAAAGTGGAGAACTTGAACTCAGATTCTAAAGCATTTTGCCACAAATTGTTATTTTTCACTGTTCTTTTTTAAAATAATAATTTATGTACAAAACAAAAGTATACGCCGTTTGAGTATTCCATATTGTTTATTTTTTGTGTTGTTTCTGTGTCGGTTGAAACAGATTAGGCATTTTACATGTAAAAATTGCTTTGACATACGAAAAAAACAGCAGACAAAGGTCACCTCGGAACAGATTAATTTCGTATCTCGAGGTATTAATGTTTTTTTTCTTCAGCAAAAGCTGTATTGTAGCTTGCGTTACCGAGCATATAACTTAGTTACATATTACCGAAAAACAAAAGTAACAAGTACCTCTACTGCGTAACTCCAAAAATAATCAAGTTACAGTAATGTATTGTTTTTGTTTATGGCTTTGTTTGTGGTTTATTCATATATTTAATCTCCCGAACGATCTCTGGACCTCCAGACCCATAATTGGTGATCCTTGAACTAGAAGCACCCCTTCTATCTACACAGCGCCCTATGCTGCATTTCTCTTCCGCTGAAAGACTAATCAATGCATTCGTAGCGTCTCATTTGGATTGCTGTAGCGCTCTCCTGTCGGGGTTTTTAGCTCTACTCTGGACAAGTTGCAGTATGTTCAGAATTCAACTGCTAGTGTCTTGGCCGGGCAAGAAACCAAACCTGTTCTTTAGTCACTGCACTGGTTCTCGGTCCGCTTCTGTGTGGATTTTAACATTTTTACCCTCATATAAAAAGCACTACATGATCTGGAGCACTTGTCGTCTCTTTTAATCTGTTAGTCGTACAATCTGCTCCTCACAATCTAAGCTTCTGTCCGCTCCAGTTTTTTTTATGGTTTTTGATTGGTTGACATTTTATACTTTCTATTTTTTTTACTTTAGTCCTGCATTTTAATGTCATACAAGCGTCACAGTGGTGCAGTGGGTAGCACGGTCGTCTCACAGCAAGAAGGTCGCTGGTTCGAGCCTCGGCTGGGTCAGTTGGTATCTCTGTGTGGAGTTCTCATGTTCTCCTCGTGATCGCGTGGGTTTTCTCCGAGTGCTCTGGTTTCCCCACAAGAACAAAGACATGTGGAATAAGTGAATTGAGTAAGAATGATTGTTCATAGTGTTAAAGTGTGAATGAGTTTGTGTGAATTTTTCCCAGCGATGGGTTGCGGCTGGAAGGGCATCCGCTGTGTAAAACATATGCCAGAAGAGTTGGCGGTTCATTCTGCTGTGGCAACCCCGAAAGGGAAAAAGCTGACATAAAGATGGATTTTAATTTCATTTTCCTTTCCTAAATGTACTTTTTTTGGTACTGTTTTACTTTTGTTCTATGTTCAGTGCTTTGGGAAACCAGCTTGAGAGATGCTTTATATAATAAAGTTCATAATAATTATTATTGTCCTGTTTCAGTCAGGATCTTGAGATGAGATTGTTTGATCCTTTTCATTCATTCATCTTCATGTTGGCTTTCTTCCCTTTCGTGGTCTCCACAGCGGAATGAACCGCCAACTCTCTTTTACGCGGCAGATGCCCTTCCAGCCGCAACCCAACACTGGGAAAAGATTGTTTGATCATGTAGATTTATAGTTTTTAACTTTGGAAAGATCCAGAGCATGTAACTCAACTTCTAGTTTCTAGAAGGACTGTCTTCAAATGAGTCAGACTTCTTCTAATGGTCCACATCACTGCTCTGTTAAGCTCTTCTCTCTGCCTCTTTTCAAGATGTTCTGCATTAAATACACAACAGTGCAAATGTGTTAGTCTGTGATTATGTAACTTGCCCCGTCTCCTCATTTCCAAAGCAACACAAGATGAAGTTCACAGTAATGAAATGATTAATTGAAAACTGGTCACAAAGCAGAAGTCACACTAGACTAATGCGCGTCTGTTCTCAATCTAAAGACCCGGGTTCAGTCTAACATCTGTATAACGACTTCAAAATTGCTCTTCCCGGCCAAACGGCTGAAGTAATAGCTATTTTGTAATCAGTATGAGGAAAAAAACTTTCTGAATATGTGAGCACACTTTAAAATCTGCTCTATAATTGCTGCTATTAAACACAACCAATGCTGTAACTAAATATTGAATCTCTGGTGGGTCTGCATTTTATTGTGAAGTCCTTTACTCTTTAATATACGTGCAGGAACTTTTTTGAATTATTTTGTGAACAAGTCATTGAAACGTATCGAAGGAAAGCTGGCATTCATGTTTGATATCTCTTCATAAAAAGGTTTAATTGAGTGAGTTATGTTGTAATAATAGAAACCCATAAATTAAATGAAAATACATACATAAGTATATGTTAATCATTTGCTGATGAAAAATCTCAGTTTGAAAGGATATTGTGTGCATTGCGAACTCCTATGAGACTCCTAGAATTCCTATGATATTCTAATTATCTGACCAGCACCTGTAGTTTAAATTTCAAGAAACGTGAAAGAGTTGTTTGATAAATCTAGAGTAGCCTGTATTTTACAATGGCATCATTAAAGATATTGTTACAATAGGTGTTACTAGCATTAAAATTATGCAACTTGATTTTAGAGGTTTTATCACATTTTCATAGGAATACTTTGCTGCTTTTATATGCATATTACAGGACAATTGTGGACTCCTGGATAAGGAGATCGACTTGTGATCAGAAGGTTGTCGCTTCGATTCCCAGATCTACAGAGTTGAAGGTGGTGTGAGTGATGGAACACTTGCTCTCCATCTTCAACAAGCACAGCTGTGGAGCCCTCGAGCGAGCTCCAGTTCCCCGACTGCTCCCCGGGCCCCGCAGCCATGGCTCCCACTGCTCCGGGTGAGTGTTCACGGTGTGTTTGAACACTGCTGTGTGTGTGTGTACACTGGGATGGGTTACACACAGAGCACTTATTCCGGGTATGGGTCCTTTTGTATGTATTTTCTTTACATCACATTTATTTTAAGTTTGTGCTGGTCTGACATGCATAATCATTTAAAAGTTTTCTTTGTTTTAAGTCAGTTTTGTGTGTCTATTGACAATAATGTTGGGTTAAGTCAGAATACAAATAAATGAGTATTTCCCATGTGGCACTGATATTAAAATAATAGGATATTAATGGTAGTATATCTTTTAAAGTAACTAATTAGTAACTTTTAATAGTAACTCGTTACTTTTTAACACAAGTAAATCAGTTACTTTTTTGCTGCACAATGTATTCTGTTGCAAGTTGACTTTTCTAGTGTCAAAATACTATGGACGGTAACAGTTTTCAACACTTCAGTGTGTCTGCATTCAAACACAGAAATGCCCTTTTATCAGCCTGTAACAAGCTTTGTGAGAGTAAAGGGAGAGTTACCCCAATATAAAGAAACCTTCACACCATTTAAAGATTGTGAGTGTGCTGGAGATCCTAAAATTGCTCAGGAGTCAGTTGGCTCTCCCTTTATCCTGGCAGCGATAATGAGACGTGGAACTAGAAAGAGCACAAGGGTGGCGATGAGAAAAGATAGCTAAACTTTGATGATGGAGACAAAGAGTTCCATACCGGGTCGAGAAAAAGAAGAAAAAAGGAACCGCGGTGAAAGCTGTGACTCTGGAGAGGAGAGAGAAGATGAAAGGAGAGATGGCCGCTGGTTAGATGATGCAATTTAGCAACAGTCATGTGGCATTTCCTCCCGCCTGCCAAAAAACCTTAGCGGGTAAACAGATCCAATCAGAGCATCCGGAAATCAATTACTGGAGAGGGATCGCTTGTGTTTGAGAAGGTGAGGGGTCAAGGGGTCGCAGGGATGCCTTTTAACAGTCTGATCCGACCATCGCTGGCCTTTACAACAAAGTGTGCTTCCATTGAAGCGGGAATCCAGGATCTGAAGCATCGTTGCTTACATGGAAATTAGTCCGTTGCTTCAGAAGTGCCAAATAAATTAGTACCTCTGTACATAATCATATTGTCATTTGGATTTTATTCTGCCTAAAAATTGAGACATTTCATGGTATTTTAAATTATTTTTTAAGCCGATTCATGTCCCATAAGTGTGGGACATGAATGAGAGAGGTCAGAAACCTCCTGGATAAGTTCCAAAATATCTCAAAAAGTGTTCAGAGTAGGAACAAAGTTGTAACAGCACTAGGGTAAGAGATGATGTCCAAATTCACGAGGGCGCACAGAAATTGGTGTGTATAAATGCATACCAGACGAGCTGTCCTTAGAAGGGCGTCTGGTTTGAGAATAATTCAAGCCCGAAGATCCCCCAAAAATTGCTATGGGGAGACATTTACTGCCTGCAATCTGGAAAGCAGGTTGGCCTGAATTAAATAGGATAGCCAACTGCATGAACTTAGGGGAAAGATACCATTGTCAGGAAAGTTAAGAAATTTTGTCTTTTCTGGAAAACATCACTTAGTTTCGGGATGAAGTATCCATTTAAAATCTTAACATCAACCCATTCAAGGATGCTAAAACTGGTGTGATATGCTCTCATTTTAGTCTCTTTTAGAAGATGTTTCGCATTGTTCTGCACTTTGAAGCATTATGAAGCATTGTTACTGCACTTTTGCGTTGAAGCATTTTATGGTTACATCTGATGTTAAGTGGATTACAGTAGTTCAAATGAGAAGTAACGAAAGCATGCACCATTTTCTCAAAGTATTATTTTGGTTAAAAAGCCAAAGAAGTAAAAAGCAGGCCTTAAAAATTGACCTGTTTATCCATATTAAAATCTAAATCAGTAGTGCCGCAAAGACTACCTTGGACTTGGGAACCAGAATTTTGTGGTGGTGTGTGAGTTAGGTGGTGTTCTTATGGTCAAGTGCTTTCCTCAAAGATAGATGATTTGCCAGATGAAAAGGACAAAATGTCAAACAGCTCTGTGCAAGTAGTGAATTGCTTGTAAAACATTATGAAACACTCGAGTGAAACGGCCATCCACAACTTTCATTACCAACCAATACAAGACATACATTGATCCTGCCAAAAGTAATAGGTGTATTAACATGCCTTTATGTTGCTGCTGGTCCAGAAATCCAAGAAGTGACTAAGTGATGCGCTCCCTTAATCCAAGAAGTAAAATGAAAAGTCTATTTCTATTTCTTCACTCCGACTAACTGGCTTGTCTATTATATTCTTTTTCTACAAATAAATAAGGCTTTTTTTTTAAGCGGGCCATTCAAGTGCAATTTCATTGTAGTGCCACCACACTTGCTGCTTATGAAAAGCATGAACTTATTCAATTGAATTAGGTTCAAATTAATCTATTTATGAGAGAATTCTGAGAAAAAATATGTTTGCATGTTTTAAATATCTATTTTAAGAGAACGTGTATAATAAGGATAAAGTGGTCAAGTTATGTCCAAAACAATCATCAAACAACAACGTGAACAGGAATTTCTTTCCGCTATGAACAGAACTAACTAACACTTTATGATAATCTAAATTTCCTCAAAATGAGTTTTGTAGCTGAACCACCTGGTTATCATATGGGGTGAATGTAATGCAAACAATTTTTTTACTAATGTAAAACAAAAAAAATACTTCCAAAACGGTTTGTGTGAAAAATCTGAATTAATTGAAAAAAAAAATAGTCCCATTTTCAAGTACAAAACTATTGTTTGAAGTAGAACTGTTATTTTACATATTTTCAGAATTCTCTCAGAATGACTTTTTATGGGAGAACTAGCAAGAAGACGGAAGGATGTACATGATTTCAGTGTCTATAATTTTTTAGAGTGAAATATTTGGTCGTTTTATGCAGTAGTTTTTTTTTGCAGAGTTTGCTCTTTGCAATTGGTCTAATGGCAGATCTAATCTTGTTAATCTTTTTTTAGATTGTCCAACTCCAGACCCTCTGCATGCAATGAAATGTAGTGTGAGGGGCTGCTTCTAGCTCGTCTAACCAAGCCGTGATGTCACTTTAAAAATTCCAACTATGGAGTCAGGAGGCTGCTTATAATTTCTTAACTGGCAGGTAAACTTGATAGTAATCTTTATCAATTGATTTGTCTTTTTAACTTTTAATTTCAAGAAATGTTTACTACTACAGTGTTATACCTAGGAGGCGTGGTGATGTTGGGGTCATTTGTGTGGCATGAACAATTGGAATTACATCACCTTTTTATTCTCCCAGTGTCCACATGCAGTTAAAATAAAGCAGTACACGGTGTTGCCAACTTAGCGACTTTGTCACTAGATGTAGCGACTTTTTTTGTATCTTAGCGACTACTTTTGCTCCTATTCCTGGCAACTTTTAGCGACTTTTTTGTTCTGGCTGATGGGCTCTTCAGACGGAGGAACACGGCTGCAATGTCTGTGCTGTGCCTTTCTGTCACCCACTGTCTTCGCCCCCACCCCGGGCCTGCTCCCCATCAATGCTATTCACTTTATATAATAATCAATGCTCCTGGTTGGCGCTAGGTTCTTCTTCTTCATCTGCTGTTTAAAGGCAGTCTGCAAGTCTTCTTAATGATGCATTACCGCTACCAAAGGTATCGTATGAACTATATATGAAGAAGGGAAAATTAACCTTTGCTATTATTATTAATTTCTATCCTAAACTGATTATTAGTCTGTTTAGGAAATAAAAGGATGGGCTTATACATTTTTGTTTTCGTTAGGGTTTTGATAACTGTTATAGGCTCTATTATTATTTCTCTAATCTCATTCATCATTTCTTTTCTTTCCATTTGATATGTTTTAAGTATTAATTAAGTATTCTGTTTCCTCTACTCCACAATTCCTGGTTTTCCGGCGCAAGGTTTCAAGATTGTGGATCTTTATCACAAAAAATTTGTACTATAAAGTGTTTTGTTTAGAATAGAAGCCTATGCCTGTGGTTTTACTCCCTCACACAACATCCATCATCATCATCACATATAATACAAAGTAACCCAATCTTTTGACACTATAAAAATACTTTTTAGAATATTAATTTCTAAACAGAAACTGTGAAATCAGAATTGATCTGAAGACATGATTCACTTTAGTTTAAAAATCACAGAGCTTACCTTTTATTTTCAAGCAACAGCAAAACGTCATTCCATTCTCATTGTTTGTAGTATTATTTCATTTTATTTTGCATTATTTGTTTGTTTTATAACACCATATGTGTTAATTTAATTACATGAAACACGTATACCTGCAATGCTTTTATGTTGGCATTGATAAAAACCCACACGTCACGTGGTATTATGCAAATTAGGTGATGACATCAGCTAGCGACTGTTGGGGCAGCCTATAGCGACTTTTCTTACTGAGGAGTTGGCAACAGTGGCAGTGCAATGTCTTCATTTGTGTGCATAAGAATCGAAAGCAGCAGAATGCCTTGGTTTTTATGCAATTATCTTGTACTAATGTATTTCATGAGGGGTTTGTGCTACCAGCTCAAATAGATGAAAAGAAGGCCTGGACAGATACCCAGCAAATCTCCATTTCACACTTTCGTATCACCAGTGATGCATGTTTTTTTACTGGGGAAGAAAAACTAGAGTACCTGGAGAAAACACACACATGCTGAAGTAATAGTATCCCGTGAGTAAACAGGAAGTGCATTTCTTGAACAAAATGGTGAAATGTTGACCGGTGTGCTGACCAGTGTGATCTCATTCAATTCTAAATTTCAGGCCAGCAAAATGTACATGAGGAAGACAGCAAGAGACAGAATCCAGCAAGCTAGCCAAAGGAAATGAACCAAACATATTATCAGTGCTTGTAAAAGAAATCAAACCCATTCTTCTTCACTTGACGCAACCGAGAGAAAGATGTGTGTCTGCGCTCAGCAGGTCAAGCAGGAGACGTATGAGGCTTTATTTTCTTTTGTCTGTGGGGAAGGCTGCAACCTTACCATGCTTCTTTGAACGTCACATGGCTGTAGATGATGGTTTAAAATGGTTTCAGCATTACAGGATGGAATTGGTCATTATGAAAGGTTTTCTGGTCGGTTCTTTGGGATTTCTCCTGCTGTTCAAACAGAAACAAACCAGCAAATAGTATGAATGTTTATATATATGACCTAATTTAAGCAGTTGAGAATGCAGTAATCAAACCAGAGAGCAAACAAAAAGCATTTTTGTAAAAAACAAAAAAGTGGACAAAACCTTCCTGAAGAGGTCTTCTCCATCTGCATTAACACTTAAGTGGTACAAGGAAGGTGATTCGACTGACATGATCTGCATCTGTATCAGCATGTGGAAATACATTGGTTTTATTTGTTGTGTATCATGTTTATCTTGTTTTCTCAGTGAAGATTTTTCTACTCCAACCAGAAAATATTGGGGGTGGCTGTAAGAATCACTTTCGTGCGCTTGGCTAAGTTTCTAGTCAGTTTTGTGGTTGACCAGTGATGTGCCACAAAATGATAATGGCAGGATATGCATGCGGGTTTTGGGGCTGTGTATGCGCATAGCTCGAACGTTCAAATTGATGACTTCATAGGCAATGCGCTGTAGTGATGGAAAGTTTTGTTTATTTTGGTGACTCGTCTCTTTTGACTCTCTTAGAATTACTCTTCGAAGGACTAGTTATTTACGTTTATTTGTAAATAATTATTTCCTTAATTCCTGTCATATGCAGTAATTTCTCCCCCTGCCTCTAGTGGCCACCACACTCCCCTCTGCCTTAGTTTTTCTTCATGGTTAGTGTAATTTTTCTCACCTGTGCCCAATTACGCCCCTGTACAATTTCAGTGCTTCTTTGTTCCTCTGCCTCTCACACAGTTTTTTGTTTGGATAGTTTTGCATGGATGTTGTACTGCCTTGTATTGTCTAGTCCTCTTCGGTCTTCTACAAGTAAGGGAATTTTGGTTACATTTTGCTGTTGCTCTGCTGTTTTGTTTTTCCCCTCGTGGAGTTTTGTGTTCCAGTGTAAGTACTTCAATTTTTGTATTTAAAAGACCTCATTCTGAGAAGAAGTTTTGTTGTTATTAGTGCTTCCTTTATTAAAGAAAGACTTAATTTTTTTGGAGCTCTGCTTGGAGTCTTTCATTTGGGTCCAATTCTAGTTGCCTAGTGGTGCATTTTTTGTGACAAATACCCTAACAAGATTACTTGCAAACAGTTATAGAGTGAAATACAATAATAGGAGATATTAAACTAGCTTACCTTTATCTTTTGATTATCAACACACTAGTAAACACCTCTTCTGATACTTCCAAAACATCGAGATTTAGGAAAATCCATAATGTGCCTGCCGAGTGAAAAATCTGTTTTAGTATTTATTTTGGCAAAACACAAGAAATGTCACCACAGCAGCGCGTGAAATGCCATCAAATGTGAACGGAATTATTCAAATTAATACAAATTCTCTAACATCTGTGTTCTGCATTGGTTGGAAATGATCGAGAATGATGAGAACAAGTTGAAGAGCAATTCAAATTAACTGTTCTTTTCTATATCCTTCTCTGGGTCCATTGGACAGCACTCGTGGGATTGAACGAGATGGAAAGTTTGAATCATTCACAAGGAAGAGTAGTTCCTACGATTCAGATTTTATTTGTCACATACATATACATACAGAGTACGACGTGCAGTGAAATGTATTGTACGACTGTCCAACCTGTAACCATTTAAGGAAATAGATAAAAAGAATGAAAAATAAAATATAAATGATAAGAAAACAAAGTAGATATGAATTTAAATAAGTACTAAAATACAATATAATACAAATGAAATAAAGTACAAAATGCAGGAGATGTGACGTGCAAGAATGGCAGTGATTTGTGTGTGACAGATGGTCACTAAAGTGCAGTGTGGATGTCTTTAAAGTGACTTGCGCTGTTTCAAGTCCACGATTCTGCAAACTGTGCGGAGTGTGAGGTGAATGTGTGGAGTGAGAGATTAGTGATGAGTGAAGGTTAGAAAGTCTGTCTTTATGTGCCCGGTGGGTCCCCGTTTAGAGTCCGAATGGCATGCGGGAAGAAGCTCCTCCTCATTCTCTCTGTGTTTGCCTTCAAGGAGCGGAAACGCTTTCCTGAACGCAACAGTGAGAAGAGTCCAATGTTAGGATGGCTGGGGTCCTTCACAATCTTCCTGGCTCTGGCTCTGCACCGCTTGTTATAGATGTCTTGCAGGTCTGGGAGCTCGGTGTGGATGCTACGCTCACTATAAGGATTTGTTCTTTTGGAAGGAATCCTTCTCGAAGGACACATCAGGCACGTGCTGTTTAAAGGATACAATGTTATACTGGGTGTAGAACTATTGATGATGTAGACTAGTTTATTTGGATTCGAGTCGTTTGTGATTTATTTGACAACTTCAAGTGGTGATCCGTTGCTTCAATTGGTCAGGAGAGGAGACGATGTACAAGGCTGTTCAGTCAGTTGTAGCAAATCTTCATAATACTGATAAAATGAAATATAAGCAAGAACAAAGTTCGTTAATTTTTGTTTGTTGCAAAGATGTTGTGACCCTATTCCCCACAAGATTTGGGAAAATCTTAATTTACCGGCTTGTTCCATTAGTTTCAAAAGAGGTGGCTAGGGATCAATATAGTGATACTAAACCCGATTTGATTTAAATCGTTTTGGTTGTTTTCCATACTTTTTTGCTAATGGAAAACCAAGTGAAGGAGGCTGAAAAATGACGAGTTTGTGCTAGACAGCTCTGTGTTCACAATGACTTGTTTTTACAAACAGGCGTTTCAGCTTGGTCTTGGGGAGCCCCCAGTCTTCGCTACAGAACCCCAAATGGAGCTAGTGAAATATAGGAGCGTAGAATACTGATTACATTGGGTCAGATATGAATGTTCTGTTACCAATTGTTCCATGAATTCTTCAATTTGTCTAAGACTATGTCTGCAGTGGTCATTAACTGACTCTTCGACAACTTGGCTCTACTCTGATTGCAACTTCTGTAAAGCTTCGATTTCCAAGCTCATTGGATAGACCATGACCAATCATGTTAGTGATTGGGTAAAGCCAGATCCAATCATGTTAAACTTTAGCATAATGTTCCCCTCCAGGAAAAAAATGAAACTCAGTTTCTAAACTTCTGTGTTAAATTAAATGTAGTGGGAGGGGGCAAAAAAACAACCACTTTGCTCAAAAGACCCGTGTTTATTTAGATTCACAGTGGAGAAAGAAAAAAAAATCAAAAAAAGTTCTTGTTAATAAAAATGTAGATTTTTCTAAAATGTGTATTACATTTGTATTAGTTACCTATAATTTAAAACTTTTGTGTCTTCCATTTATTTATGGGAAAAACTGCTTTCTGTCTTGTTCATGACTTCCAGGCTGAAAATCAACTTCTCTGTATCTGACAATCTGGCATTTTGGTGTTTGTGACAGTCCATCTATGACCCATCAGTACCTCATACAGGCACGGCAGAAATATTATTGATGACCCTTGATACGTCCTGTGCAGTTGGTTAGTCATCAGCAGCAATTGCATCAAACCTCAGAGTGTGTAGCAAGCTTTCTTCTCAAAAGAGAGAGCTGCTGGAACAGAAGCTGGTGGTTCCACACAGTTTATGTTTGTCGGGCGACGTAACACTAATTTAAATTCTTCTTTAAATTGTTTAACAGCGTGTCACAAGGTCATAATTTGTTCCCACCATTCATGCTCACATTTTTGTCCAAGTACCTTCAAAAATTTGGTTCGGCATAATAGGTGTCCATTGTGTGAAAATATGGACACAAAAATGACCCCACAACAATCTTCAGCAGACCAACGAGGTGGTTAATGTAAACAAAAACAAAAAATATAGAGTTGTGTTTCGAATTTAGATCTTTATGAGGAAACCTTTATTCTGTCAAAATATTTTGTCTTTTTTGACAATCATATTATCTCTAGAAGCAATGTTATCAGTGTCTTCTATGTTGAATCTAAGAGTAAATTACACAAATGAGGAGAAAAGAAAAGTAAGGGCAGGAAATGATGCAATGAACATCCCATATCCTGGCTTCTGCATAGTATAGGCTGGAATGGTCATCAACAGGCACTCGTGATGAGTAGATAAACAAGTCAGGATCAGTTTAAAATGTCACCTTATTAATAAACTGAAAGGGAAGAGTAGGCACGTTCTCTCTACATCTGTATATGTCTCTGAATCACACACATATCTGAGGAATGAGCTTTGATCAAATATAAGATGCGTTCCTTTAAATGAGACCCAACGAGCTCGATCTATGACAAATATCTGTCTTCTGACAGTCAGTTTGTTCTTAAGTAACACTTTTTCATAACATTTGTTGAACTGTGCTGAGAAGTTCTTGAGCCTTGGTGAACAATGTTTTCTCATCAGCATTTTGTTTTCTGCTGTGCTGTTCCTGAAAAAAAGATATTTATGTGTTTATTGTATAATATTTTCATATTATATGAAATTATAGGCATATTAACAAAAATTAAAGTTATTGTTTTTGTTTCTTTTTTTACTTTGAAGGTTTATTAAACCCTCCAAATTGACCAAAACATTTTGTTTAGAAATTAAATAGAGTGTCAGTTGATTTCCGGAGTGTTCATGTTCTAGTCTCTGATTGGCCAAAGTTTGCATGTTCATAAAGCAAGTCTCCTTTTGAGCCTAAAAGACAGTCTAAGGTCCAAACCACACGAGGACAGTGACTGTATTTTCCTGACTATAGAACAAACCTGAATTATAGCTGCACTTAATTTGGTAAAAAAAAAAAAAACACATTTTGGAAAAAAAGGTTATGATACAGACCATATAAGGCACAAATTTACACATTATACCATGAATTATTTACACAGAAATATATAGCCAGATGTTAAATTAAATTAAAACATTTTTCCAAACAATGTTTTTAAACCGTTTTGTGGGTTATAAAATAACTGGCTGTTTCAATCAAGCTCTCAGGGGTTGACCTCTTCGATAACATTTGCCCAAAAAAGATGAACACACACACGAAGTTAGGACACCTAAGAACCCGTGTATGATCATAGCTGGTGAGCAGAAGTAATCCACACCAAAATGTATACAGTCGTCCTTTCATTGTTGTTGATCGGTCCAGTAGAATTTTCAATCGACAATGCATCTGTCCTAAGGTGGCCTCAAGATGACAGAAACCTGCTGTTTGATCTTGATTATCAGTATGAGTACTGCTTTAAAAACTGCCTTAAGCAGCACTAATGGACAGTTTTTTAAAGATATAATAATTTCATACTTTTATAAATCCACTTTAAAGAAAACACTTCACTATGTTGAAGCCACAAAGTTCAGCCACTCAACTAATAAAAAAATCTATTGTGTACTGAAAATGAGTGGTTACAAAGAACAACTAATCACTGGTTTGAAAAATGCAAAGTTTATGATATATACAAAGGGCATTCAGCTACCAGGGGTATGTGACCTGCAGGTAATGCTGAGTTCCCAATCACAAATGATCATAAAAGGCACGCTGGTTTAAATTATCACCATGCTAGATTTTTTTTTGTCAAAAAAATCGATTTGGTCTGTAGCCTCTGGAATACGCTGTTTAAGATAGGTCCATGAGTTTTGCTTAAAATAGATGTTTTGACCAGTTTGCTGACCGTTTTTGGGAAGAGTCTGAGTTTACTAGTTAATTTCGATTGTGAAATATTTTGGTCTCTCTTCCTGTAACATCGTGTTATCTCTCATCTTCTTTGACTTTTTCTATGGCATATTGATCGTTTATTCAGGTGACATTTACATTCAACCAAAATATTGCACTATGCCAGGGGTGATCAAGGGATTGATTGTTTTACACGTCAGTCAACCAGCCTCTAAGCCAAAAAAACTGCCATAAACTTCAGATTTGTCTTCAAAGTCAGGCTATGCCCCCACCAAAACCTGCCATCTCTTATTTGGCAACACAAAAGGTTGCCATCCAATTGAAATATGTTTTTATTCCTTCTTCTCAAAGTACGTCATGACATTTATCCCTTTTTATATCTGATGTCGACTGCTTTATGAAAAGTAAGTCCATTCAGAAGTCAGCATTATTTTGTTTTGGCTAAAGTAACTCCATATATGCAGGACTTGTTTTTGCACTTCTCTCTCTCTCTCTCTCTCTCACAGACACTCTTTCTCTCTGGATAGCTTTAATTTCATTGGCAATTCCTTGTGTAATTCTCCATATTCTCAGTTTGAAAATAGATACTATTACAGTTCCCTAACGTATACATGCAATTATCCTTGATTGTCCTCATGGTTTCAGTTTACTTTCTTCAGGAGCGTGTTTTTCTAACATATTACACCTGGCAAACTGTTCAAAGCTGCTTCTATGTTACAGTCATTATATGATGCGTACCTTTATCGTCAGCAGTGACTAATTTCTTAAGACCCTTCTTCAAGGATCAAGGGGTAGAGGTTGCATTAATGAAATTGAGGCCTACAAGCATGTACTTCACAAGACAACTGCCTTGCTCTACTTACTTTGTGAGGGAAATCATGTCTGAAGATGAAGACGTCATTTACATGAACATGTTTGAAGACTAAAATGTCATTTACGACATGTCATTCAAAAGAACAGGTCTGATGATTAACATGTCATTTAACTGAACATGTCTTCGCTCAAACCCTTCCTGTTGGCATTTCAGCTGTCCATGCACGGCCATCCTTCAGTGCTCTGGAGATTCCAGTTGGCAGGCCATCAGAGACAGAGGACGACATCACTCTAGAAATGTTCCCACATCACGGGAATGATTGTTTATGAAAGGCTGACCTTCACCTTTACGCTTTCCCCGCTAAAATCCGGGGCAAGAAATGATCTTGATCCGGCTAGTTATTAATTAAGTGTCACGGAATGCTCTGCTGGAACGCATGGAGCGTGTTGGATTGAAGATCAGATCTTATCATCTTTGACTTTAGATGTCATCAGAACTAATGTAGTAATGCAAATGCAATAACTGTAATTGATATTTCTCAGGGGATCATGGCGTTGCCGTTCATCACTGAAGGGCATCAGAAGAACATTGCTGTGAGGGAGGCGTTAACAGGCGTTTTATTGGTGTTGTAAGAAAAAAAAACTGGTCCTGATGAAGATGTATAGCATAAATTAGGTTTATTCCGCACTAAGTCATCAAGAACACAAGCATCATTTGGGGTTAACAGTAACTTGGGATAATTTGCAGATACAAGATTTATACAGTTATAGTAACTTTTATTTCACATTCATCATTTTCTCTGCCTGGGTTTTGCTTTGCTTCTTTTTAATACCAGTCTCTCAGGATTGTTACAGGTCTCTCATTGGTTGATTAGATGACTCCCCAGTTAGTAGCTGTGTATTTTTTTTGTTTTGCGACATGTGGTGTGGTAGCCTATACCTCGGACCTGCGCAACATAGGAATTTATTAAATGGTCAAAAGCAATGGTGTAGCTTAAAGTGTCAAATGATGTCTTACGTAGACACATGCTAGATGGCTCACAAACTCAAACTCTCACAATCTTGTTATATTCATTACACATAGGACTTCAAATTAAAAGATACAAATTCTCAGTTGCAAATTTAAAGCAATTTAAACGACTTCATAAAGGGTCATAAACTACAAACCAGTTTATATGATACATGAGGTGGATTTTCTTTACAACTTTACTTATACAAAAAATAAATTCTGAATGAATTCCAATATCTATGCACCTCTTCTAAGGTCTATCTCAACTGTTGGGAGAAGATGAAAACTTGTTGATTGCATTGCTCCATAACTGTACCCACTACTAACTCTCTTAGAGCCAGAGCAACAATAAAATACCACAAAGCGTGAAAACCATCTCATTTCGAAGTGAAAATTGTAGCGTTTTGCTGGAGCTTTAGCTTTAACTGTTAGTTCTAGAACTTAGCATTCTGTGAACACCAGATAAAGTTGTATAGATTTGCTTGAAATAGTCAACCTCAGATGTCAATGTTCAATGATGGACAATTTCTCGTTGGAAGGCATTTCTCCAACATTCAATGTCACAGCGGTATGTACTCCATTCCAATTTCTTGTCTTTATTTATTATGTGTGGAAACCACCCCAAAGAATTAATATTTTGTGTGGCGAACATCATATAGCCCCAGACCATGACACTCCCACCACTATGCTTGACAATAGGCAAGTCACACTAGTCTTTGTATTACACACCTTCTTTCTATAATGTTGTAATTTATTAGAAAACAATTTGATTTGTAAAGAAAAACAGTATTGGAATTATAAAAATAATATTTGTTGTCATAAAATTAGAAATTCAATATATCAATGCGAGAAAGTAGTACTTAATATAATGTGTTCATTTTTTTGTTTTTTAGATTTTTTTCAACTTTTATTTAATTTCTTGACAGCCATTACTTCATTAAATATTCCAAAGGTAGATTTTGACACAAACTGAAGACTTTACCCCTGTTTCCCTGCTGCTTAAAATAGAAGTGCTGTCTAACGAGATTAGCATAAAATAAACAGTTTTGAATGATGTGAGCCCTCATTGTGACGGCTCATATTCTCCTTGCATGGCACAGGCATTGTCTGTTGCTTCCAAAAGCTGGGTAATTACATGGAAGTGCTTTTTGCCTTTCATCAATAGCTGTAATTACAGCGAGAGCCACACCGGGTGTCTTTCTAAGCTTATGTTTTCTCATCATGACGTCTCATGAAACCTAGGAGTAACTGTCTCTGTATTTAGTCAAATTACAGCTATTTGCTGTTTTTAAATCGTCATTTCACCAAAAGCTGTGCTTGTTATTGTGTGAGGATTTTTAAAAGATTAGATCAGCAGATGAAATGAAGTATTTCTCAAACCTGAAAAGAGTTCAGAGGCAGAGTTCAGAAAAGAGAGAGAGGGCAGTGTTGCTGAGTTTACTTTGATCCCTCAAGTGCACTCAATACAAGTACAGATCATAAAATAATACAAGGTTTAAATGTAAGTTTTCTCACTAGAATTTAATCAGACATCCTTTTAACTTGTGTGATGCACTGTGAATGTGTGAAACACATTGAATACACTTAACTTTCCATGTTTTTCACAAATCTGGATACTCAAGTATTTATGCACATTTCTGTTTTTTAATTGTGTGCTGAAGTGCATTATTTTGTTTGGTTTGTATGTAAGCGATTCTGAACAATCTGTTTATCAATCAATCACTTGAATTTAAATGTGAAAATTAAAACTAACTAATACTAACTAAACAAAAAATATTAGTTTTTTTTATTTTGTATCTTTAAAACTAAAGTAAAAAAAGGGGATGGGGCCTTTTTTCCCTCATTTTGATTGTGTGCTCAATAAAATACACTTGCTGTTTTAAAACTTTCCTTTGGGAATGCGTAGCATGTGTGAAGTTTGATGGAATCAACAACTGTGATTATTTTGGAGCTGGCCAAACTCAAGACTCAACTTCTGAGCAAATGGCATTGAGCTCAAGAATTGGGATTTGAAATGAGAGTTAGAAAAGTTTGTGTCTAGTGCAAACTAAAAAGAAAAAAAACTATATAAACATTGTATTGTAGCGGTAACTTGTGAAATATGTACCAGCCTCCACTGCTATGACCCCCAAGCTTTGTTAACTTTACCTAAGTTGATTTTGTTTGTCTCTGGACACAATGCATAGGCTAAAATGATTATCTGCTATTTGTGGTAATAAATGTCTAGAAAAATGTAGCTTTAAACTATTTTTCTGGGAATCCATTTGTTCACTTTCACAGCTATGCTGGAACATTAATATTCGAGAGTTATCAAGCGGCCCGATTTGACAAATACATTAAAATCAGTTCACTTCGCCACTTAATCTTTTCCTTGTTAAATAAGTACATTTTCTTCCACTAACAGTCTATTTTCATATGCCAAGGGTCTCAGTTTCTGAATGTAAGGCTTAATTTCTGACTTGGTCAGATGATATTTTTAACCACCCTGCTGGGAAGCCAGTGCATATCTAATCAATGGATCACTTTTAGATTTATTTCTTCAAAGATTAATGCTGTTTTAATAAATATTGACAGTTCCAATTAGAATGGCTCATTAGATACGATTGCTAATTGTGTTAAGAGTATAAAACTTGTCAGAAAAATTGAGTCCATTCTTTTCACAAACTAAAATGCATAATGTTCAAGTCAAATGAAAAAAAAAAGCTATTTGGTTTTTGCAAAAATGCACACACATTCTGCAAATGCATGCACACAGCAAAATTATAATTTGGTATTAAAATAAGACACATATGGTAAGCAAATGCATTAATCAGCATTAACGTATAAACTATTCATTTAAAAAACGCACACATTTTGAGCACACCAAAGACTCTAATTAGCTATGGTTATGTTTAACCATACAGCAAAATGTAATTTTTTCTCTATTTTCTCTTGGTGTTTACCCTACCTCAAATCCACATCAGCTTGTCATGCTCTCTGATTACTTCTCACATCCAGAGCTCTATCATCTTGTTCTGGGACAGTTTCACCTTGTCCCCACTCACCATCCCTTCCGCTGAAGCTGAACGAGAGAAGGCAAATAACCTGAACCTTCAGACTCGTTTCGGAAAGGTCAACTTAGCATTTCACACCTCTATGCAGTCGCTGGTCCACGAGCATCTTCTGTCGTAAAGTCACTGCACAATCGTAGCGTTCAGACAGAGGGTTAAGCGGCTGAAACTCTGCGTCCTCAACTCTAAGATTAATAGTCTGTGGAAGGATGAGATAAAAAGCAAATTAAAACCAGAGAACCCTAAGCCGCTCCAGGTTTTAAGCTGAGTTGCCGCATGAGAAAATGTACTCTCTCAGATTTTATGCTTTTTCTTTTTTACTTTTCACTAGTTGTATTGTTAATTAAAATGCAAGTAGCTACATTCATGTTGTATAATAGATTGAAAACAAATTGCATTAAAATTTAACTGGAGTAGATTCAGTAGCCAATTTCAGTACATGGATGAGGCACCTGCAAAGGGAAGAAGTCTATCACAAAAGCCCTCTTGCATCCATTATTATTTTCTGTTCCGTTAATATATAGTTACCAAAAGAAAGAATAACAAGTGAGTGTTTTCTATATCTCTAAATGTAAATAAAAAAAAACTTATGATTTTACCAGATTGTATTTCTTACTTTCAAACTAATTTTGTAATCTGGGATAACCTGCTAAATCTGCCGTCTGAGGATTGATGTGGAAACCTTCCTCAAGCACCTTCCTTGCTGAGTGGAGAAGGCAATTAAAGTAATTCTAGTTGGGAAAATGTTAATTATCTTTCATGAATAGCTTGATTATTTTCTTTAATAGTTTCAGTTATTTACTGAGAGGATTTTTCTGATACTGAAGCTAAAAAAAATAATATATTTTTTGTAAACTAATTTTTTATGAGAATTGTAGTATACATTTTTTATTTATTCGCAAAGAAAAATCACAGTAAATGTATCACAATTGTGTTATGAACACAGAAAAACACCACTTTACTTTTACAATAAATTATTCAATAAATTATTAAAGTATCAATTAACCATGTCTCCATAGGCTATGTGGTACTTTTGCCATCTTGTAAAATAGTATAAACGGATGCACAAAACTGCAGCTGGTCCTTTGATCAGTTTTTGGTCATAGATCACCTAATATTGACTGTATATAACAGCCACTGAGTATTTGCTCCCGGGTTCGATTGAGGGTCATCTATTCGTGCCTCTTGCCTGTGACGTATTTCCAGTGAATGAAAATAAATCGAGAGTTCATTCAGGGAGCGAGGTAAATTAAAGAGATCGTGATGATACTGAGCGTCACGGTGGCGCAGTGGGTAGCACGGTCGTCTCACAGCAAGAAGGTCGCTGGTTCTAGGCTCGGCTGGGGAAGGTGGCATTTCTGTGTGGAGTTCTCATGTTCTCCTCGTGATCGCGTGGGTTTTCTCCGGGCGCTCCGGTTTCCTCACAAGTCCAAAGACATGCGGAATAAGTGAATTGAATAAGAACAATTGCCCATAGTGTTAAAGTGTGAATGTGTGTGTGAATGTTTCCCAGCGATGGGTTGCGGCTGGAAGGGCATCCGCTGCGTAAAACATATGCCAGTGAGTTGGCGGTTCATTCCGCTGTGGCGACCCCGAAAGGGAATAAAGCCGACATGAAGATGGATGGATGGATGGGTGATGATACTGCACAGTCACAGCAATGCTAACATTCATGCTTTTCAACACTTCATATGCTCTCGATTCCCACTCTTTAGCTCTAGGTTTTTATTTTAGTGCTCTCGATTCCTGATCCAGTGCTCAATTTAATATTGGCAGCTAGGTGGCGCAGTTCATTCTCCTGTGACGACCCTTGAAAATGAAAGGGACTAAGCCAGTGGTTCTCAAATGGTGGGCGCGAGGCTCCGTCAAGGGGGGAGCGTTTGACCTCGGGAAACATGCTTTTTTTATTTTTCTATGGGTGCGACTGAAAATAATATAGGAACACTGAATTAAGCAGACAAGAAAATTCATTGAAAGACAATATAGGAATGTGATTGTGTTTCTCGAATATCTAACATTACAATCAAACATATTTGCTCATTAGATGCACTTTTACATTTTCTAAAAAAAAAAAAAAAAATCTTGCTTAGGCTAGAAAATTTGTCGGCCCCGACCCTGCTCAGAAGAGTGGTGGGCCGGGTTGGCCAGCATTATATCGAACCCGACGGTTTGGTTTAAATAAAGAAAAAAACTGTAATTGTATCCCATTACTTTGGATAGTTTTTAAAGGATCTATTTAAAGAAGTTCGACATCTGATACATTATTTTGTTAACAAATTTCATTGGAATATTTAACATGAAACATTAGCTTGGTCAATCGAATAAAAGACACAAGTACATTTTCACACAAAGTGGTGTGGTTTAAGTACATGAAGAACCATGATGGGGAAGAATTGTACATAATTTGGATTCCCTCTGAGAGTTTTGACTGATGAAAGGCCAACAAATGGAAAATGTGTTAAAGCTCTCCACACTTCTCCAGAGTTTGCCATGAAAAATCAGGAAATTATATATAAAAAATAAACAGGGAGCACTGAAAGCGGTGGAAATGAAACCCTTCACACTGGGCCGTGTGCTTTGCTCTGTGATAATAATGCTTGTCACATATTCTCAGTCTAATCCAGGCTGTGGGAATGGAAGGAAAGCCATTTCCATAGAACCGTGCTGGCAGGAAAAACTGCAGACATGCAAGCTGCTAAAAAGCGCTTTTTCATCCGGCCGTGGGATTAAAGCTCCAGCTAAACCCAGATCAAATATTGGGCTGTTGGGTCTGGTTCAAGGTGAGATGAGAACGAAATGGGGCGACGGGAAGCATGTCCAAAATGGGTGTAAAATTGATGAGAGTGGAATTCTTTGTGTTCTTCGTCTCGTCTTTTAAAAGGCTGGAATGTTTTTCTTACTCGTTCCCATTATGCAGAAGGACATTTAAATTCTTAAGTTTAAAACTTCAGGCCATCCTTGACGATTCACTGTGCAGCATGACCTAACTATTAATGTCCCCTTCTTCTTCTTCTTCTTCAGTCAGACTTCTCAGAACGACTACATTACCCAGACCACTCAAGTTTCAAGTTTAATCAGGCCCTTCGTACGTAGTACCAGTGTTGGGAGCGTGCCTTTAACAGTGTAATTAGCTATAGCTACTATTTACTGTTCACTAAGTGTAATTGAGTTAGTAACTGAATTACATCATTATAAAAGTAACTAAAAACTAGGGAATGTAATTACTGCGTTACTTAAATTTGGCAAATACAAAAACACCATCCCATACTAACCTAATAGAATATAATAGAAAACTTTCAAATTCAACAAAACATTTTATATATATATATATATATATATATATATATATATATATATATATATATATATACAGACCAATAAAACACAATAACTGGTTTAGAACTTTAAAGATGTGTTGCACAGAACATAACGTGTAGATAACTTTTGTTTATAAACAAACAATCGGTCTTGAGTAATTTACCAAAAATAAACTAATGACAATAAGTATTAAGCAACTGTTTGTAGCGGGACCGACCCACATACATTTCCAATTTTCACAGAACACCCCTAATGAGGTCGTCACTCATTTTAAAAGAGAAAGGAAGAACAGGAAACCAGGGTCACATACAAAAATATTTATTACGTTTATTTTACATTCAGTTAAACACACTCATGATAAAAGTTAGAACCTAAGGACCGGTCCGGCTCTGAAACAGAGGGCTGTTATAGATCATACATGAAAAACAATGCATAAATCTTAAAGGAATAAACTACAAAATAAGAATCTTTTCAAAGGATCAACACAGAAAAACCAACAACTTAACCAAAATGCCTACAGATAATAAACAAAAAGAAAAAAAAACCCTAACTACATATAAATGTACTCTCTATAACACCGATGAACAGCCATACAATTTCCGGAGCTCCACTCCGAATCACACCGCACACACACACGCACATACACATTCAGGAGAGCTAATGGACCACACTGGGACCTCTAATACTGCTATTGTCATGTGTAAAGTTACTCACCACAGTGCTCTCACATCACATTCACTGCAAGGTGGGTTATACTCGCATCACTCACAGCAAACCTCCACCACACGTGCTCGCAAGGTTAGGTCCCAGCGGCCATCTCCTTCCTCCTGAAATATACATTCAGTCACCACTCAAGACGCACACGGGTCCCTCGCAGTTCGCTCATATAAAAACATTCCATGCACCGTATGCTCAGAGACACACACGCAACGCGGTAACCCCAGATTTCCCCTTCGGACTGGGTAGATTTAGGTCACTAATTTTGGTTCCCCACTACAGCCTTGATGAACAGTGGGGAAATAGTTTGTGCCTCCTTCGCTTCCCGAGGAAGCTGATGTTCCGCGCTGATCCCTACGGAGCGATCCGCCGTCACGCCAGGCGATCGCCTCCGCGCGCCGCTGGTGTCGTGAACAACAGCCCGTCAGAGAAAATGTCGCCTCCGGGGATATGTGCGGATGCCGGGTACCAGTAAACGAATTTTCAAAGAGAGAGAGAGAGAATCCTGGACACACACACCCTACAATCACTTAAATGCAATTCCTCACGGCACTCTACACCACTGCATTAAGGTTGGTTACTCACCAGACGCCCAGATGATCCCTGTCGCCTTCCCCTAAAGGGTTAATATGCCGGCAGCTGACTTTCTATAGTGACGCAAACCTGCACGTACATATTCCCACGTTCAACCTAATGCAACAGCCAATGGGATCGCACCCCAGCAACAGCTCATCCTTACCAAAAGCTATGCAGTCACCAAACACAGACGTGCGCAGTCCCGGAACAAGCTCACCTCTCCGGAAGTGCAACCAGCTGACACTTTGCCGGGGCAGATGGGACTCTTATACACTACCGCCCCCAATCGGAGAGAGGGTGCAATTAACCTGACACACCCTCCCATCACAATCCACCCCAACTTCGGAACCGGCGCCCCGACGGTAAAGCTCCACCTTAACCTCTGCCTAGTTACACCCAGGGTCGAAAACACACATCTGCCCTTGCTCCTTGGGATGACGCCCCCATCCTTACTGCCCTGGGGAGATGATGCACGTTAGAGTGCTGTCCCAACGTACTTCGGGTAGATCTCCTAGCCTCATTAACAGCTGGGACCCGACCTTCCTCCGAAGCATACTCTCCCTCTGGGGTCCCCTCAACAGGGGGAGGTAGTCTACCTTCTTCAACTTGAAAAGACCTAGGAAGGGTACCCTGAGGACTAGTTGGTCTTTCCGGGACCAGCAAAAATAAATCTTCAACCTCCTCAGATGGCAGAGAATAATTCTCTTCTGCGGCGAGGTCCTCTTCAGGGACCTGGGGAACCGGGTGGTTAATAACCGGTTTCAATAGTGCACGATGCACCTGCTTAAGCTGGCCCCTGTTCAAGCTAGGTGCAATTGTATACACAGATCCCCCGGGCTTAGGGGCCCTAATCACAACGTAGGTCACTGAGCTCCACATGTCTTGGATCTTGTGCCTGCCCCTGGCGTTATAATTACGGAGGTACACTACCTGGCCCTCCACAAGTGGAATTTCCTTAACCTGCTGGTCATGCCTCTCTTTACGGCGTGCAGCCATATCCTTCATGCGTTCCCTTGCTCCCTCAAATGCCACTTGCAACCTATTTTGGTGTTCTACCATCCAACGCTGGACCGTCCCCGCCACAGGCGCTTCCACTCTACCCAGCAGGAAGTCTACGGGTAACCGAGGCTCCTGTCCAAACATTAAAAAATAGGGTGACTCTCCCGTTGACTGGTGAGCAGTGGTATTGTAGGAGTACAGTACCTGGGGAAGACACGATGGCCACTCGCCTTTCATAGACACAGGAAGTGTCCGCAGCAAGTTGTGCAGGGTACGGTTGAACCTCTCGCATTGGCCGTTTCCCTCTGGATGACTTGGGGTCGTCCGGGACTTTTCTACCCCATACAGTCTACAGAGCTGAGTTATCAAAGCCGATTCAAAATTGCGGCCTTGATCCGAATGAAGGCGGACAGGTACACCAAACTTGTAGAACCACTCATTAACTAGGACTCTAGCAACCGTCTCAGATCGCTGGTCTCTGGTGGGCACAGCCAGGGTATACTTGGAGAAGACGTCAGTAAGCACCAACACATTCTCCAGACCTGCATTAGAGGGTTCCAGAATGGTGAAATCCATGGCCACAATCTCATTTGGCTTTGAAGCTAGTAAGTGTCCCATGAAATTTGCTGGTGCTACCCGAGTGTCTTTGGCCTGCTGGCATCGACCACACTCCTGGCACCATTGGGCAATGTCCGCTGCCATCCCAGGCCAATAACAGCGCTGGCGTACCAGTTGGGTTGTGCGCTCCACCCCCTGGTGGCCATGATGCCGATGAAGCTGCGTAAGCACTTCTTCCTTTAATGTGGCGGGTAAAACAAGCTGGAGTAGCTCCTCACCCCCATCTGGGCGAAACACTCGTCTATAAAGCAAGCCATTTTGCTCCACCAGGTTCTTCCACTGCCGGAGCAGGACTTGGGCACCTTTTGAGAGCTTCTTCCTCTCAGCGGCCCTGGGGTAGATCCCACGCGCCCAGAATGGAAGAAATGCACCAATGACTGCGTCTGCTTCCTGCAACTCCACCAACTCATTTCCAGGTACATCTGTAAAGAGGGTGATCTGATTACTTGCGCCTGAGCCAGGTCAGCCCCTTGCCGGAAAACCTCAGGTACTGCTGAACCCACCGGCTGAACGGACACCTGTTCCCCGGGATGTGGCTGTCTGGAAAGGGCATCCGCATTCCTATTGCTCCTACCCGACCGGTATTTAACCTGGAAGTCAAAGGAAGCTAGCTGCGCCGCCCAGCGTTGCTCCATTGCTCCTAATTTCGCCGTACCCAAGTAGCTCAATGGGTTATTATCGGTGAATACGACACAGCGATGTCCTAGGAGATAATCTCTAAATTTCTCGGTCATTGCCCATTTTAGGGCTAGAAACTCTAAACGCATGGAGCTATACGTAGACGTATTACGCTCGGTTGGTCGGAGGCTACGGCTAGCGTATGCGATGGGCCGGACAACTCCGTGCTGTTCTTGAGACAGTACTGCCCCTAGTCCGCCATGGCTGGCATCCACCTCTAACACAAAAGGTAAAGTAAAATCAGCGTAGGCCAGCACAGGAGCCGAACAGAGCCTGGCTTTAAGGCCATCAAAGCTCTGCTGACACTCTGCTGTCCAGGCTTCAGTGAAACTACCCGCGGTTTGCCTTGTTCGTCTCTGGCTTGCCATTGCTGCTACCAGCCGGTGGAGGGGGCCTGCTAATTTGGCAAAGCCCTCCACGAAACGCCGATAGTAGCTGGCAAATCCCAAAAACGACCTCAGCTCCGCAGCATTTTTCGGACGAGGCCAAGATGAGACTGCCTCTATCTTACCTGGGTCTGTGGCCACCCCCTTGGCCGATATCACATGACCCAGATACTGGACTTCCTGTTGGAAGAACACACATTTAGCCAATTTTGCCTTCAATCCCTCTTGTTGCAACCTACTCAAAACGACCTCCAGACGAACCAAGTGCTGATCTACTGATGACGAGAAAACTACTATATCATCCAGATATAGCAGTAGGGATTGGCCCTGTTGATCGCCGTATATGCGCTCCATGAGCCTCTGAAAGGTGCTGGGGGCGTTGCACAAGCCAAATGCCATCCTGTTCCATTCAAAAAGTCCGAATGGAGTACAGAAGGCTGTTTTCGGTCGATCAGCTTCAGTCACCGGCACCTGGTTGTAGCCGCTAGCTAGATCTAACGTCGAGAACCACTGTGCCCCGGTTAGAGAGTCCAGTGTCTCCTCAATTCGTGGAAGTGGAAAAGCGTCCTTACGGGTTTTAGCATTTAGCTGTCTATAGTCTACACAAAGCCGCAGACTTCCATCCTTCTTTTTGACTATCACAATCGGGGATGCAAAGGGGCTACAACTCTCCCTGATGATATGAGCCTCCAACAGTTGATTTATATGGGCTTTTACAAGCTCGTATTCAGATGGCGGGATTCTACGGTACCGTTGTCGCACTGGTGTATCTTCCAAGAGGGGTATGTCATGCGAAATGAGGTTGGTGCACCCCAAATCCCCTTCATGACGAGCAAACACCCCAGCAAACTTCCGCAGCAGCGAACGAACCTTATCCTGGTCAGTGCTGGCTAACACGGACAAATCAAGTCCCTCGATTTGTTGTTCTACGGAGGACGAGGGCTGGGCAAACTGGGCATTGACTTGAGCTGAGGCCACAGGCACCTCAATCACCTCTGGTGGTAGACTGATAACATCCACCCCCGTTACAGTCCCTATGACTGTTCTTGGGTACAGTACAACATCCTGGGAACTAACGTTAATAATGGGCACGTAGACAGTACCCTGCTCTACAGGGACCAATGTCGGGTATGAGAACAACCCTGGGGGCAGACCCTGCTGTGGCGGTTCAAACATAACCGATTTACCTGTGTTCAGAGCAGAGCAGGTTGCCGCTACCAGCCTCAATGCCCCGCCTGGAACACGGCAAACACCGTCTCCTCTCGCTCTGACTTCGCCTACGAAACGACATGCTGGAGTCAAGTCAACCTGATGACAATACTGGAGTGCTCGAACAAAGGGTGTGGGAGCTTGGGAGACATCCGGCAACTCAAACAACTTTGAACCATACTGGCCAAACAGGTCCCGGTAGCAGCGACTCAAGATGTTCATGCCAAGAACACCAGGCACCCGAGTACACATACCACCAGGGGGATCTCTAACTACTAATACCCCACACATCCCCACCAGTCGCCCACACATCTCTACTTCGAGCTCTACATACCCCAAATAAGGAATGTCCAAGCCATTTGCTGCTCGCAGCTGCAGCCACTGGCATGGTTTAGGTTGGTCCTGACCCCACCTATCAACGTTTTCCTTGAAACAGCTCTCCGTAATTGTGGATACCATCGACCCTGTGTCGACCAAGCAGGTAACTGCCACCCCTCCCATCTGGACAACCAGTTGTGGGCAATTTGACAGCAACTGTACCGGCTCCCTAGCACTATTCCAGCCCCTTAACTCCCCACCCAAGCTGTGGGCTTGCAGCCTGGTGGGAGTTAGTTTTCCGAGGACTGTCTGCGTGGTGACTGCATGTCTCCAGGTAATACATGTGCTCTGCTAGTTGCAAGCGGTGGAGCAGTCCTACGCCCCCTGCCACAATCTCTTGCAAAATGTCCAGGCTGCTGGCACCTCCTGCAGAGTAGTTGGTGTGTACGTGACGGGTATGCATGAGGTGCGGAGTGATGCAATTGGGCCATACTTTGCGTTAGCTGGTTTAACTGATGCTGCTGCTTCAGCAACATCTCCCGCAGCTCTGCTAATTCGGTGGCCTGCGGGGAGGAATTTGGACTACTGTGTCGCTGACCTTGTACCCCAAAATAAATGCCACCTGTCGAAGGTAATGAATTACTTCTACCCCGCAAACCCCCTGGGGTTCCCTCCCGCTCCCAGCGCATCGCATCACGTCTCACTTCTAGCATCGTAGCTGCGGGTTGACGACGGATCATCTGTTTTAACTCACGGCGGAGGCTGCTATTGCTAACATTCTCCACAAACTGATCACGCAACACCATGTCAGCATTAGGAAATCCGCCAGGCCACTGGGCTGTAACTCTCCCTAACAAGCTCATGAGTGCAAGGGAAAATTCTAATAGGGTCTCTCCCTCCTGTTGCTTGCGGGAAAAGAAAGACTCTTGTAAGGCTACATATGACTCTTTGCAGTCATATAATTCCCGCAAGGCAGCATAAATTCGCTCTGGATCCCCTCTCTCCTCTCTTGTACGATGACGAATCTCCTCCCTGGCCTCCCCTTCCAGATGATCATATAAGAAAAATGCTTGATCAGCGGCTGATAGGTGGCGAAGCCGCATGCAGGCCTGTGACTCTTCCACCCACTCATTAATGCCTATACCGGAACGGCCATTAAATTTCGGACATCCGCGATCTCTTGGAACAAAGATCAAACGCTCAGCACGTGACGCAGCAGCACCTACATTTGGAATGGTCATTGTGGGTGGCTCATTTATGTCAGTCCCTCCCCCCAATACTGACGAAGGCCCAGGCATACCAGACTGACGCAAACGGTCATTATCGGCTAATAATTGTGCCACTTGTTGGCGCAACGCAGTCAGTTCGTCTTCCATGTTGGAAAAATAATTATTCAGGACTCACCCCAGTTGATTAGTCCCTGCAATGTGCAAACTATCCTCTTACTGGGGTTTTGCGGTTGTCTGTCTCTGGCACAGGAGAAAAACACAATAAGTAAAATGCTATTGAACCCTGGTCCCTGGTCTCCTTCTCACTTGAGTGACATCCCTGCCGACTACGCCAGTTTGTAGCGGGACCGACCCACATACATTTCCAATTTTCACAGAACACCCCTAATGAGGTCGTCACTCATTTTAAAAGAGAAAGGAAGAACAGGAAACCAGGGTCACATACAAAAATATTTATTACGTTTATTTTACATTCAGTTAAACACACTCATGATAAAAGTTAGAACCTAAGGACCGGTCCGGCTCTGAATCAGAGGGCTGTTATAGATCATACATGAAAAACAATGCATAAATCTTAAAGGAATAAACTACAAAATAAGAATCTTTTCAAAGGATCAACACAGAAAAACCAACAACTTAACCAAAATGCCTACAGATAATAAACAAAAAGAAAAAAAAACCCTAACTACATATAAATGTACTCTCTATAACACCGATGAACAGCCATACAATTTCCGGAGCTCCACTCCGAATCACACCGCACACACACACGCACATACACATTCAGGAGAGCTAATGGACCACACTGGGACCTCTAATACTGCTATTGTCATGTGTAAAGTTACTCACCACAGTGCTCTCACATCACATTCACTGCAAGGTGGGTTATACTCGCATCACTCACAGCAAACCTCCACCACACGTGCTCGCAAGGTTAGGTCCCAGCGGCCATCTCCTTCCTCCTGAAATATACATTCAGTCACCACTCAAGACGCACACGGGTCCCTCGCAGTTCGCTCATATAAAAACATTCCATGCACCGTATGCTCAGAGACACACACGCAACGCGGTAACCCCAGATTTCCCCTTCGGACTGGGTAGATTTAGGTCACTAATTTTGGTTCCCCACTACAGCCTTGATGAACAGTGGGGAAATAGTTTGTGCCTCCTTCGCTTCCCGAGGAAGCTGATGTTCCGCGCTGATCCCTACGGAGCGATCCGCCGTCACGCCAGGCGATCGCCTCCGCGCGCCGCTGGTGTCGTGAACAACAGCCCGTCAGAGAAAATGTCGCCTCCGGGGATATGTGCGGATGCCGGGTACCAGTAAACGAATTTTCAAAGAGAGAGAGAGAATCCTGGACACACACACCCTACAATCACTTAAATGCAATTCCTCACGGCACTCTACACCACTGCATTAAGGTTGGTTACTCACCAGACGCCCAGATGATCCCTGTCGCCTTCCCCTAAAGGGTTAATATGCCGGCAGCTGACTTTCTATAGTGACGCAAACCTGCACGTACATATTCCCACGTTCAACCTAATGCAACAGCCAATGGGATCGCACCCCAGCAACAGCTCATCCTTACCAAAAGCTATGCAGTCACCAAACACAGACGTGCGCAGTCCCGGAACAAGCTCACCTCTCCGGAAGTGCAACCAGCTGACACTTTGCCGGGGCAGATGGGACTCTTATACACTACCGCCCCCAATCGGAGAGAGGGTGCAATTAACCTGACACACCCTCCCATCACATATTGTTTAATTCTGAGTTATAAGTGTTTGTGGAGGAGAAAAATAAAGTTTTACTTGCTTGGGTTTCATCAGTGGCTAAGAATCCAAGTAATTGCTCTGAACAAAGGAGGAGATCTCCTTTGTTCAGAGAAATTACTTGCATTCTTAGCCACTGATTTGCTGGCGCCATGTGACGATGTTAGGTGCTTTATTAGTTTTGAGTTTCTAATTATCGAAGCGATATATATCACTCTGGTTGAAAGACGCGGCTCGCGTTAAAAGCCCTTTAGTGTTCTCTAATACAGGCTGCTGAAGTAATGCTCATTTTATGGACAGTAGCGGTAACGGCGTTATACCTGCGAAAACAGTAATTGGTTTGATTACGCGTTACTGAAAAAGTAGCGCAGTTAGTAATTACGTTTATTTATAGCACCGTGATTCCCATCACTGCTCTGCACACTACTCAATCTCTGGTTCAGGCTCTCGTTCCATCTCGACTGGACATCTGCAAAGCTCTGCTAGCAAGATTTCAATAAAATGCCTCTGCAAATGTCCCAGAACTCTGCAGATCTTCTTATCCATGTTTCTCACTTCTTTATCTCCGCATTACAGCTTGTGTGAAGTTTTAACACTGATGCTTGTTTACAAAACCATCTCTAGATCCACCCCCGTCTACCTTCACAATCTCATGCAATCCTACATTCCCTAGAGAAGCTTGCATTCATAGAGCGAACAGAGTTGTGTAGTTCTATCTCAGAGAAGTCATTAAATCTCTCTAACTGCTTCAAGGAGTTCCCTGATCTAGTCAAGAAAGCAATACTAACAACGTTAAAAAAAGAAACAAAAAACTCCTCCTCTCAGTGACCACCCAAACATTTTTTTTAATTAACATATACCCAGCAGTGTTTCTCCGCCATTTAAGAAAAGAGAGATGTATTTTACTGATTCTAAAGCTCTCTAACAGTGTGTTCACACCAGTCATGTACACAGTTATCAAAACAACTTCCAAAAATGGAGTTTTCATATAAGGAGGGCTTTAAAGGGACACTCACCCATGTTGTTCTGTTCAATCATTGCTGTGTTATTAAACCTGATACAACTTCTGCTGTGGGTAAACCCGAGTTAGACAAACAACAGAGTGCAAAGTAAACAATTAATCCATCTGTTTTTATATAGCACTTTTTTAGAAGATTTTTTCGAAGCAGTTTCTCAAAGTTCTAGTGTGGATCGGGTAGGGTAAATAGAATTTCCTAAAAAATAAAATAAACCCAGAAACAAACAAACAGTGGTTAGAACAATATAACACAGACAACAAAAGTGGGTTGTCTCTTGTTTGCCCTCTAGGACTTGGAGCCCTCTCTCGGACAGATCCTCTAGTGCGCTAAATCCTGCCACGTATGCTTAACTATCTTCGGCTAATTTCTTAAGTCGCTCTTGTGAAACCTGCTCCGGACATCTGAAACCAAAAAAAATCTGTTATTTTAAATTTTTATTTTTTATGTGAGAGAATTATATATTCTTGGAAAATAAAAATATCACCAAATGCCACATGTTTATTTTGCAATGCATTGAGAGTAAATGTTAAGCCACTTCGCTTAAGTGTACTTAAAATATATGTTGCTCATTTAATAAATGAAGCATGTTTGATAAACTAGTGAGTCTGTTATATAAAAAATCTTCAATACATTGATATTGTTAATGGTGCCATAAACCCCTTTTTAAAAATGTATAATATAGTTTATAACAAATATTTGAAATCTCTCTATCAGGGGTCTCCAAACCTGGTCCTGGAGGTCCGGAGCCCTGCACATTTTTGGTTCAAACATCATGAAACACACCAATTAGGGTACTCTGATTGTCTGGAGCTAGCATAGTATGCAACTATTGAACTACTACGAACTAGAACAGGGTTGCAACTAAATTGTGCAGGGCTGCGGCCCTCGAGAACCAGATTTGGGGAACCCTGCTCTAGAACCTTAGAACCTAGACACCCTTCATTATTTATCATAAACAATGTCCTTGAATCACCTCAAATGGCTGTGCTCTTCAAAACAAGACGTTTACCTCCTTCATTATTTATAGACGAGGATCTTCTATGGTTCACTTCAGGGTCAGTCAGCGTCTAGGTTCTTCATTGAAATGAACTGCATTAGCAGTTTATCTGATTGGTTAGTGCACGGTACTTCAGCCTAACTGCAAAAATTGCACTCTTGGAACAAGAAAAAAAAACTCAAATAAAGTTAAACTCTTCCTATATCAAGCAAAAAAAATCTGCCAATGGGGTAAGCAAATTTGACTTGGCAAGATTTCTTAAAATTAGAAAAAAATTCTAGCTGATAAATAGACAAAAACTCTCAAAACAAGACTTTACAAATTGTAAAACTGCACTGAAACTAGAATATTTCAACTTGTATCTAGTCTCTAGTGGTCTTAAAACTAGACAATCTGTCTTAAAACTAGGATGTTTTCTCTTTTATTTAAGACTAACTTAGAAAATTTAGTATTAAAATAAGTATATACGACCTTAAATTAAGAAAGTTTGTGCTTAATTTTAGTTCTTAAAGTAGAATATGGGTTCTTAAAACTAGAAATTCTAGCTTACAATTTTAATTTTAAATAATTATATTACATATTATTTAGGCCTATTGTTGCATTTTTAGATAGTACAGTTCAGATAGGAGAGCGGAAGAACATTTAGTAGAACTCTGGGGAGAAGATCAGTGAAGGACCAGAGCTGGATTCGAACCCTGTCACCAGAGGTTTCAGCTCCACATCTCAGTGACCAGAATAAGATTTTTTTTCTCCTCAAGAAAATATAAGTGTTATTTTCTCAAAATAAGCAAAGTAATCTATAACCAAAAGGTTTAAATTAGACAATTTTTCCAAAAATAAGAAAATCAAGATTTTTAATCTAATTTTAAGCATTTTCAGCTTTGCTTAAAATTTATTTTTTGCAGTGCAATTAGCGTGGCTACAGTCATCAAGTCGTTTTGAGCTCATGAAAAAGAAAATATGCTTACCTAAACATGCATGAACCAATCTGAATATGACTTGAGACTTTTTTTGATGAGGGAATAACAGTAAAACATGCAACAACAAAAAAATCTTAAAAAGAAACAAGTTTACATGATTCATTCATGCATCTTCATGTTGGCTTTCTTCCCTTTCGGGGTCGCAACAGCGGAATGAACCGCCAACTCTCTGGCATATGTTTTACGCGGCGGATGCCCTTACAGCCGCAGTTTACATGATATTCCAGCTTAATTAAAAAAATTTATTTAGTTAAAGAAAACCAGACACATTTTACTCAGTGTGCAAACAATAACTCTATTTATAACAACAAACCTTAAATGTTTCTGCCCCCACAAGAGCTCCTCTCAGCAGACGCTTTTCTTCAAGATGGTGGGGATGTTTCTCCTGTAGAGAGAGATAATGAAGCTCCGTCAGACATCATGCTATAACTCTGTGAGAAGAAAAGATAGACAAACTTCTGACAGAGACTGTGTTTCAAAGCAACAGATGACACGTAAATATGCCTTGCTACTCAACTCTTGACTGATCAATGATCTAACTGCTGAAAAACTTGCATTAGTGCTAACTCTGTAGAAAGATCTAGTGTGGGGTAAATGATCAAAAACCAGATGCTTCCAGAAATTAAAGTGAGCTCAAGCACAACGTCAGATTTGTGGCTTTCCTGATATTTCTGAAAGGAAACTCACTCAGGTTTGCTGTGCTAATAATCCCTCACCTAACATTTCAATTGTGAAACTGGTCTATCAAGCAGTTGTGCAGACCAGAGAATCAGGATTTATTAAACTAAGTCGCTTGCACAGGAAAGACACTGAAACAAACAATGAGTACAAAGGGATTCAGAAATTACACTTGGAGATACAGGAGGACAAACGAGAACCTGTAAGGTGGGGTTATCAGGGTAAAATTCTACAGAAAATAAGAAACCTTTAGGTCCATACGAACATAATCATTTCCTGCAGGTGATGGATGTTTTAGGTGATGGATGTTTTTTTACAGTTCTATGTCACTTTTCGAAGAGACTTGTTTCAGCCAATCTGAGTCGGTACTTTCTTTTTAAAGATGATAACTTGACACACAAATACTTTTCACAAGTAAAACTGTATGTTCTTCAGACTTACAGCTATGTTACACATGGTATTAAAGATTATTTTCTAGTCATAATACTGGTTCTTTAAGTGAACTGTACCTACACTAGTAAAAAATAAAAAAATAAACGTGTTTTGATTAGTCTAATTGGCCACTTGCTGGACCACAATAAAGAGTAACAGGTTAGCACTGTACAAATGTTATGAATACATTTCTTTGTAGCTAATATGCCCTGATATGTCTATGTTTAATAAATAAAGTTGATGGACTTCAATAAAGTGCTGAATAGGATTTCACAGCAGTGAATGGCTTGGATGAGATCGCATTCGATTTCTATACTTAAAGCCACTTCCATTTGTTTTTACTTTCTGCTTTGTTTGTGCTGCAATTCTGTCTTTAAATCTTTGTTTGTTTTCCTGTTTTTCACAGAGACGCAAAAGCTCCTGTGTGAAATAGCGCTAGAAACAAATTACTGTTAACAACGTCTATCCTCCAACTCATAAACAGAGCATCAAAGTGAGTCCTTCAGAGACGGCTATGTTTCATATCTAAAAACACTGCTCAGAACAAAGATGGCATTTCTTTGAATGCAGAATAAACAAAGGGATAAGTTCTCCCAGCACACTCATAATCCATCAGTCGCACTGTTTATATGAAGCGATGAATTCTAACAAACCCATACGGCAAATATAGAGATGCCAGAAATCATGTTACATGTTTTTAAGTTTTATAGAGAGAAACTTAACATAATAGTAAGAAGCTGAAATGAAAAATGGTTATGCTATCTGATGAAGGTAGTACTCCCCATGCACTACTTATTATACTACAGATTTTTTTCATGTGGAAAATACCAAAGAATTACAACCAATGTAAAGTAGTGAATCTAGAGATCAATCTAGAGGTAAATGTGCTGTTCTATGAAAAATTCAACAAAATAAATACACTTTTAAGAGAAAATGTCTAAACAGATGTCGTTATTTTGTATGACCGCTTTTATTTTCCAGAATCTTCTTCCATTTCTTCATATTTTCATCAAAGAGCTGGTGAATGCTCTCCTCCTAAATGAATTTGAGAATACTTCACAATTCGTTTTTAAGTTTTAAGACATGCTTGGCCAGCTTCACCTTTTCCCCTCAGCTTCTTCAGCCAGACAGTGGTCAATTTGGAAATTCCATCTTGTTTTGCGTTTGCATGTTTAAACACCGGCCTAAAGGTGGGATCTTAGTCTCCGTCAGTAAATCCTAGTATTTGTCTGAATTCTAGTTTCTCTCATTGAACATTAGATATTCAGTGTCAGCAGCACTTATGCAGCCCCAGACAATGACACTCCCAATACCATGCTTGACCGTAAGCAAGATACACCTTTGTCTGACCTCCTCACCAGGTTTCTGACACCCGCTCATGACCGCAACCGAACCAAATACCTTTCTTGGTCTCATCAGACCTAGTAACCCATGTCATTATCTGAGTTGTGTTCAGCCAAATACAGTCTTTTGTGAATCATTTTTAGAAGAGGATTTTATTAGGGCTATTGGGATAATTCCAGAAGGAATTCAATGCTTTGCTCTGACCATATGCGTACTGGTACTTCAGCTTTTTTGTATCCCCAGGAAAAAAATGTGTTGGTGCTGAACCAATTGCTTAATCTCAATTGGATGGAGATCATCTTTTTCCATCTCAGTCACAACCAAAATGTACTCTAAAAAAATACAATCAGATGACAAGAGAAAGTAAAAAGACAACTCTCAAAAGATTCACAGCTGAATCTAGTTACAGGTTGACCACTCACTTTGCTTATAGCCCCATATATTAGAAGGGTGTGACATAAAATATTTGTTAAAAACACCAAAGACCTAATAGAATGTGTTTATATATGCAGGTCAGTTATTTCGACTAATATTGTCTTAGACTAAATATATAATTTAAAATATTTGGTTAAGTCCAGTTAACCTTTGTGTCATAGATATTTTGCGACAAACATTCCAATATTGTTCATAGACAATGTGTATATGCGACGCATATGGTCGAAGTGTCCGTGATGTCACCCATTGGTGTCTGATGTTGGTAAAAGAAGCTCTGAGTGGCCATCAGAGAAGTTCATTACATTAAATTAGCTGAAATAAATGACACCAAAAGATCCTATACAATAAGACAAACTGTCAATCTTCTGTCACTCAAGAAACCATGCTTTTAATTATGCAGAAGTTTAAGGCTTAATATATCTTAAACAAGCCAACTTAAAAACTTCAGACCCCCTTGTTCATGGAGGTCAAAACTAGCATTTTAACATGGAAGTCAATGAGAACCTCCATATTTCTGTAGTCAGCTTCAAGCGACAGATCAAGGAAAATACAATTCCAAGGCATTATACAGAATGACTAGTACCATTTAAGCAAAGTGTTGGAAGAACACAAGACGAGAAACCTTTATTAATGAATATGCATTTGAAACTGAAAGAACAAAACTAGGGAATAAAGCACAGCGTATTGAGAATGAAGAATTGTTACATTAAAAAAGCCAACGTACAACAATATGCTTTCTCACTATAATCATTGAGATTACGAACCTCTCTTGTTTTTCCACCATTAATTATTAACAGTAGTGGCAGGGAAACAAATCGCGGTAATAAGTGTATAAGAATAAAAGGCCAGCAAAGTATAAAACACCCAGGCAACAGATAAAATATCAACAATTTCATACTTTGATGTTCAATTTGAGTCATTCTGTAAATTATTTAGGCATTCAGTGTAATGCCAGTGTCACACATCTCATAAAAATGTTGAATTGAACAGAACATCTGGTGATCACAATCGATCATACCACACTAGACTCTTTCTTTTCGATGGACGAAATGCACTCTTTGGGAGAATTTGTGTGTGTGTGTGGGGGGGGGGTCGTGACTCATTACAGAGACACCAGCTCTAACTGTTATTAATGTTCCTTTAGCTGTGCATTACACACCCGAGCAGCACGCCGCCATCATCCTGACTCATGCGCTCCGAATCAGACTCCAAGTCCAAACCCATCACATCAGATGCTTAATTTCATGAAAAGTTTAAGCATGTGATTTAATTTGAGCTTTACTGCATGTGTCCGCTGCCTCTTCTGGGCTGAAATCATCTCTAGATGTGGAGAACATTAGCTCCATATTTCTCTGCTCTGATAACTTTAATTTCCAGCTTTGCTGAAAATGTGTTTGGGTTGTATACATTTAAAGGGAATGTTCATTCCAAACAACAAAGCATCATGTTAAAACCAGTACCTTCCAAGTATGCCAGTTTCTTGAATGTTGCATGTTATAAAATCATTTGCAACACTATAAAAACAGTATTACATAGCACAAAATATTGATCTTTGGCTTACAATCTTTATAGTGCTTTTGAGAACCGACTATCATAAGTGCTATATACCACCTCAGATAAACCCTAAATAACCCCCAGATTATTATATATAATTATAATTTATTATATATTGTATTTATTATATCAAATTGGACTCTACCTGTGATTTATCTTTGACTCAAAAGGTCTTTGGCCCTAAATGCAGTTGATTGTAATTGGCACTAAAAGAGTTAGCATCAAAAGAGAGACTGTGTTATAGGTTGTGTCTTAGGGGATGACTAAAGCTCAGAAAAGCACAGAACCCAATAGTTTGTCTGAAAGCCTAACTATTTTAAGTACTCTTAATACTTTCCATCACCTTCTTTCCACACTATCATAGCGCCAGTTCCTAAATTGCTGGTGAAAACGCTCATATGGCATATGGGGCATCTCTCAGGGGGGTTCCTGGGGAAGAATACTGTCACATAGGTGTGTGACCTTAAGCGTTGCTGTTCCCCCTGAGCAGCCCCCGAGCAAGGCACCACTCTCCTGACTGCCCACTGCTCCTTGTGAGTGCTCACAGTGTGTTTGTTCACAAATTCCAGGTATGGGTCACTCCATATGGGGCCTACTGGTCACCTTTTAACTTTCATTTCCTCCATGTCTTTTATTTATTTATGAGACTTAACTCTGGACTCTGGGACACTAACATGATGAGCTTTCCATTCACGTATGTGGACTTCTGCTCTATTTCCTGTCGTGAGTTAATGCGAGTGTGTATCGTGCGCCAAGCAGTGGCACTTTTATTTCTCAAAAGTACTTCAAACATGTGATCAAATGAACCCGATTTTCTCGAGGCATAGACATTATTTCGCACTGATTATACACTTAGGTGTGTGATGGTGGCCTTTATTGATTCTCCCGAATCCATGCTGTGACTGGAACTTAGACAATCACTTTTCCATTTGGTGTTAGTCCTTGTAGCTCAAATGGACTACATGATTGCAAACATTAACTACTTGGCTAACCAGCATTAAGGTGGCATTATTGGTGTTACTCACTTTTGAGTAATGAAGTTTAGTTGCTTCAGCTCTTGCATGTTGAGATATCTGGACCTTTTTGAGTTTTCAGAGGATCCTCGCTACAGAGCCAAATGAGAGGAGGCTTGAGCTCTTACCTTGTGCTCCCGCTCGCCCTCCTCTTACAATTAGCTGCAAAAGGGAGTGATGTCTGACTCTTTCCCCATTTCAGACGAACACAGAATTCCGTTCAAGCCGGGTACACACTGTGCAATTTTTAACCAATTTTGCCCCGATTTTCCAGTTGTGTACCAGTTGTCATGACACACTCCTGATCCAACCATTGTACGGTCGCAGGAAAATCAAACTGGTTTGAAATCCGGCTCGAACCTCGTGAGGACATCGCACTGTTGAAGCACCGCGAGCTGTTTTAACACTACATCTTACTGTAGGCACGTGTAAACACGTCCTCTCAGTCATTTCCTCGTCTGCCCACATTTTTCCTTTTATTTTTAATAGTGTCTGCACAGAGAATTGCACAAATTGCCAGGCCAGCGGTTTTCATGTTAGTCACGTGACAAACATCACATGGTTGTGTTTGGACCATACAGTCAATGGTTTGGAAGATGTACAGTTCTACGGGTGTCAGCTCAAAGGGTGTGAGAACATAATTCACATGCTTTTTTAAATCTGTGATTTACTTGTGCAGATAAGCAGGAGCTGAACCTTGCGGCTGAAAAATCGCAGTATCTTTCAACTTTAGTCTGTAGAAACGAATATCTTCACCAGCAGCTTACTTTAAACTCAACTCATTTAACCCTTCAATGATACCCAAGTTACCGCGTAGTTGAAGAAATTACCTTAAACTTTGACGGTGTAACAAATTGCATATTGTCTCTCCCCTAGTGTAAGTCGCTTTGGACAAAAGCGTCTGCCAAATGCATAAATGTAAATGTAATGTAAACGTGATGACATGAATATGCTGTCTAATCTTTACTGTAAAGCTAGAACTCTAATTAAATTAGGCATACGAGATATAAGCATAGAAATGACAGGTGTATCTGTCAGGAGGGTGTAAAGGGCCACGCTCTGTCAACAGAAAGCTGAGTCTATTTTTATAACTTTAGTTTTAAATAAAACACATATTCACATGTTTTCCCATGGCTTGGAATAAAAGTATGCAAATTACAACCATTTCAGCTCTGAGAACCTCATCATTTCACATCTGAAATGTACTTGAGTGCAGGTTTATTTGAGTCTAAATGCTCTTGAAAATATTCACAGCTAAACCAGGCGAAAACACAAGCTCTGTGATGGCTTTTGCGATGACTTTCTTCCGTAATGCTACAGGTTTTTGCATGAAGTTGGTACTTGGGCTTAAAAACCCAAATATATTCCAAATGTATGAGGGAAGAGAGTGAGAGCTCATGCTGAAGCCCACCAGGGTTTCAGAAGAATATTTTTTTCATGACGAAAACTCTTTTTGCTAGTGTCACTTTCCTTTCTGAGACTTTATTAAACATTAGCAAACGTTTACAAATAAAAATATAAAACACTGTCTGTAATTGAGATAATTTAGCACAATGACTTTTACTTTTATGTATTTTTAAACACATTTTGTAAAAACATTTTCATGTTTTAAACAAAGTCTCCTGAGGTTGCAAGCAAAAAAACCTAACTTTCAACTAAAGACTGAAAGAAAAATCCCAAGAAGATTGGTGACTTCTAGAAATAGCAGAAGATACGCTCTAAGCTCCTGAAGAAGATACGCACATCAGTGAAAGCTGCGATAGGAACGTCCAGGATCTCAGAGAAAGTCTGAGAGCGAGAGTAAGTCCTGTCATCTTCCTCAGGTATCAGTCTCTTCTTCCAGCAGACAGAAGGATGAAAAGATTGGAAGTCATTACATTCACAGGGAAATGGAGCAAGTTTTGAGAGTGGAACTCCTAACTGAGGAAAGGTCAGATAGTTGAGAAAAGTAAGCGCTGCTGAAGGTTGAGAAAAGAGGTCTGGACAGTACTGGGTACCTTTGTAAACCTCAGGAGGATGTTTTCTGAAGTATGCACTACAGAAACAGAGGACGTCTGCCACTATTCACTGAGGATCACAAGGTCGGTTGAATTTATTTCTATTTAATTTAAATAAATGTGCTATTTCCCTTCAGGCGCAATAAGGTAAAAAACCTGAAGTTGATGAATGTGTCAGCTGAATGTTAACAGGCGTTGATCAAACATCTGCCTGCTCAGAGAGGTAATGTTGATTTTAGTCAAGGAAGAGATGGTTATATTATGAAAGATATATATTTTCTAACACTTATGAGGGTACACTAGTTAAACATTAGTAGCTCATGAGTTAATTCATTCTGAACATCAAATTAATAATTATATGAGCAAAAAAAGAAATATCAAGATTTTTTTTCTTCAAAATCCTTTAAAAAAATCTTTACAATCTTAAGTGAACAAAGCTTTACTCAAAATCATCACACGTCAATGAATGAAAAAGTTTTATTTTATACAGTAGGTGTGTTTCTTGAGACTGAGAACATTTGGGCCTGAGCCCAGAAGTCCCTATAATAGTAATTATATGAATCCCACTCAGGAAAACTATTCATTAAACAACTCCTCAGGTTTCTGAAAGCAATATTGTGAGGAAGTATTTTGAAATTGTAGTTACAAGTAATATGTTATGGATTAATGTTTGCAAGTAACTTACACAACACTGCCCTTACTTGCATAAAATAAAAGCTTTTCATACATTAATTTGAGATAGGTGATTTCGAGCATTTATTCGTTAAGCTTTAAGGCGAGACGGAGGACCGACAGCATGTTGTTTCTGGGGGATAGCATTTTGTTTGGCTCTTTCTATCCCCACTACATGCAGCATCCATCTTCAGCCACCTCAATCTATTTTTGACTCGTTTGGTCTGATCTACTTTATACACTTCACTCCTCTCCCTGTGTTGCGTCTGAGCTGGGTCTTTTAACCACTTGCAGGCACGCGCGAATGCAAACGATCGGATTCCAATCCAAACTAAAGATGGTAGACAGAAAGAAGCATGCTGTTTTTGAACTGTTTGTTAAAAGCCTACATTACTGCAGTAACTCCACCGAATGTATAAACATTTGAGAATTCATCTTGAATAAGAGAACGCCGAGCTTTAAAATAAAGAAAGTAAGGAGACTTGTCTTGTCAGAGCACCTAGATTCTCAGCAGTGAGGCAGAGATCATTGAGTCTTTTCAGAGAGGCCGTGAATATCCAGGTACACATCAATGAATGTTTATGTATTCAGGAGTTCTAACATAAATAGACTAATAATACAATTTAACCATATAAAAGTGGTATTTATTAAATGAATATCTGGGTTTAAAAGGAAAGTCACAACCCTCATCATTTTAAAATTAAATGTGGTTCTCGGTTTTAAATACATGTCATTAAAATTATGTAGTTAAGTGTTTCACGTTTTTAAATTCAAAGGAAGCTGATTTATAATCCTATTAAATGTAGATATTTTAGTTGTCATGTAAATGATTTGTGATTGTGTTTTATTAAAACATTTATCATTAATTGTCATTAATTATTAAGAATTCACGATTTTTAAAAATCATTGGTATCATTACTGGTATCGATGTTTCTTGGTATCGGATTGATCCCAAATCCTACAGTATCCGCATATTTGTGGCTAACTCCTAAACTCTGCTAGGGAACCGAGACTGCATGAAGTAGTCAATAGATTCTAAAAAATGTAATCTTCCAAAATGACTGGCGAGTAACAACTTTTTTGGGGGAGTGAATCATTCTGCTGCATGCAAATTGCACATTTTCCAATGCTCCCTCTCCCACCAGCTAAAAGAAACAGACCTATTGGTTTCGGAAATCAACTCGTTCATGTAACAGCTCTCTAGTACGCTTGCATCCACACACCATGAACAGGAAGAAGTAAAGAGTAACTCTTCTGACTGGTTCTTCTTGGACCCAGAACTGGATGTTTAGAATAGTTCATTCTTTTGAGTCGCTCTTTCATTAAACTTGTATATGGAACATAACTTTTGATTCACTCGTGAACTGATCCCGCACGATTAGCGTTCACCACATGGCTGCATTTCAAGCAGTATTCTGTTGCCAATTTTATTCCATCATTTATGTTCTTTATAAAATTCAGATTTCACTTCAGGATAATGGCGGCACATTATGGACCTTAATGAAAGCAACTACCTTATGCTGATGCTTTGGAAGTATATGAGGAGCTGTCTATTTTATGTTAATCACAAAACACAGGTAAGCATATTCTTTTTTTTCTTTTTGATCGTTGTATTTTGCTCTATTTTTGGGGTCTTTGTCATAACTGTAAGCGAGTTCTATCTATCTTGTTCGAATTAACGAATTACCAAAATCAACGAAATGTTAAATGTCAATCATAAAGGGTGGCTGCTGGAAGCGCATTACCTCCTAGATTTTAAACTTTAGCATAACATTTTACTTTGTGGATATTTCATTAAACCCATTTATTTTTCTACAGCGAAAAACTTAAGTGTCTGCTATTCATCAACTTACTCATTCAAAAAGATTAACATTTGAAAGGTGCCTTTTAAAGTCATGAAAAGGTTCTTGGGCGGTGCTTTTGTTATTAAAAAAAATGATTTCCTAAAACATCAGTCATCTTGTGGTATTCAGATATTAGACTTTGCACAATAATTGCCTTTTAGGAATTCAGTTTGTATTTTACAGTCAAAAAAAGTCAAACATTTCGAAACCTCAGGGAGATTGAAGAAATTGAGACAGTTTCTTTTCTATACAACGTGTATGAAAAAGCTCCGGCCTGGTAATTTCTGATTAGATATGACAGGATTAAAGGGTGACAAGGTGGTCTCTCTGAATAGATGGAGTGTAATGTAATTTACGATTGTTTAACCTTGTGCCGCCAGGTCTCTTGTTTTAATGGAGTCTCAGATTAGTTTCCCCACTCCCCTCTAATTGGATAAGTGATGAAACATATTCCTGTTCCCCAATCACTAAACACAAAGACATGCCAACTTTTTACATTACTCTTCTCCGGGTCATTACAGTTTCCATTCCTGACTCAAGTTGACAAATCTCTGAAAATTAATCACAATTTAGAGGGATTTGTGGCGGGAATACAAAGCAGAAGGAACTTTTTTTATGAGGTTCTTTAATATATTTAATTCATATTCAACTTATAATGATCATTTTGAAACCAAAAACATTTAAATAGAGAGAGAGAGAGAGAGAGAGAGAATGTAAAGGGAAGGGTTGAAAAACTGGAAAAAAAGGAATGAGAGAAAGATGTAAAGGACAAGGAAAGAAAAGAGCAAATCTAGAGGGGGGTGGGTAAAAAAAAATAAAAAGGCAAATATGAAAGGAAGAGGAAAGTATGAAGTAAGATTGAAGGAAAACGTGTAAGGGAAGAAAAGATACACAGGTGAATCTGAGATTGAAAACAGAAGGCTGAAATGAAAAGGAGATTATGGAAAATATGGAATGTGGTACGAAAGAAAAGAAGGAAGATGAGAAAGAAAAGTGGAATTAAGGAAAGATAAAAAGGAGGAAGGAAACAAATTAAATAAGAATGAAGGGAGGAAAAGAAACAAAGAAGAAATGTTGACTGAAAAAGAGAAGGAAGGAAAAGACGAAAAAGCTAAGAATGGAAATTTGAAGGAACACTATGTGTAAAAAAAAAGAAGAATGAAGGAAGGGATAATGAGAGGAAAAATAAAAGGATGAGCAGAAGAAAAGTGGGGAAGATGAGGGACAACTGGAGGGAAGTATGAGAGGAAAAGAGCAAAGAAGGAAGAAAAGGTAAAGAAAGAAAATTCAACAAAGAAACCTATGGTTTAATGCTGCTTTTTTTAGGTTTGCACACTTGTTACTATCATAACGACTTGAAACGCTTATAAAATATCTGTTTATTTATTAATATTGAGACAATCTCATGGTATCATAGTAAGGAAAAGTTGTTTTCTCAGTTCATGTAAGATTCACAGCACACAGGAAAAACACGATGCAAAAAGATTTCCCAGAATTCTTTCGGAACTGGTTTGAGTACTTCTGACACTTTGTCCTCCGCAGCAGGTCACTCAGCCCATCGCATGTTAAATTAAAAGCCTTCTCTTGGCCTCTTCTCAGACAAAAGCAGACGTTGTGTCACGTCGAGGACTGTAAGTGAACCTCTGAACAGCGAGCATCACTGTACTCTCATCTCAAATACATGAGCGCTGCTTCTCCCACACTCCAGCCCTGTTTAATTCAGAAGCCCTCGTTGCAGGTGGAATTCATATTTCCGAACGGCTTCTGAGCCGCTCGAATCTTAAGATTGATTTTCTCTCGTTTTTTTTGTTTCTTCACACGCAACTGGGCTAAGTGCTGTGATTATGAGCTCTTCTCTGTCTAGTGTTTTGAATTGAACATGACACTGAGTAAATTCTACTTCTGAACGAGAGGAATCCACTCCAAAAGTCAAATAAGCCAGAGCATCTACGACTACCCATAATTCATAAGAAAAAACAGGATAAAGTATTTCCTGTTTTTGCGCTCCATGCGAAGTCGTCGAGATGAAATGGTGATATGTTTGAAAGGATGTTTTGTGTGCGTTTGTTTTTGTTCAAAAAGCAATGCAAGTACTATCAGTAGTTCTTATTTAAAATATTTTTTCATATATATGTATACATCTATTTGAACCAAACAACCAGAGATTTATTTGTTGATCATGTTATGTACTTTAAAGCACCACTTTTTTATTTTAAAATGTTCATTATTTGATTTTTAGTTGTCTCCAACAACAGGTTGACACACATGCAGGGTTGAAAATAGCTTACGTTTTGTTATTCTATGCATTACATTTTTCTGAATTTAGTCGCAATAACCTGACTGTGTCTCGGTAACTCCAGCAGTTGAAACATCTGAAAATGTGCAACCAGTTTGAACTAACTTAATGGGAAATAAAGGGGTCTTACGTTTGCAAAAACATTGGTGCGTTATTATGGTTCTTTTACGGCGTGGTTTAATGTCTTACTGGTACACAACTGAGAGAGAGAGAGAGAGAGAGAGAAAGAGAGAGAGAGAGAGAGAAGAGAGAGAGAGAGAGAGAGAGAGAAAGAGAGAGAGAGAAGTTTACCGAGATGAATTCTCAGCAAGCCTAAAGTTGTGCACAAAACCCCAAACTAAAATAGGCTGCTAACTTCATTAGCTAACGTCCATTGCAGTCTATTAGCTTGTGTGTGTTATTATTTCTTGAAACACAGATGCAAACGCAGTACTTTATTTAGGCCACTGTTCTGTTCCTCAGGTGAGTAGACGAACAGCAGAATGGACTCGTGTTCTTCGCAGCAGAACCACATGTTGCTGGTGTTCTGATAAAACAGGCTTCTGTTCCTCCAGCGCTCAGATTGTGGCCCTACACACACGTTTGTTGCACTGTGAAAAATAAAGCCACAGTTTTGTTCTTGGCTTTTGTAGATAAATTCCACTGTGATAACACTTTATTTTGCAGAATTCTTACTTGATAATGCATATGTATCATTGTTTTTACTAATTAAGTATCAAGATTCTCACAATGTGAAATAAAGCCTTAATACATAAAATAAATAGAAATACACAATTTCTAATATTTAAAGAGTTAAATTAACTCACTACAATTTATTTTCAATCAAATATATATTCATCTTCACTGACAAAAATAAAAGGTTTTAGTCTAATTTTAAAGTGACTAAAACGTTTTTGATTTTTGTCGACTAAAACTATAACATTTTGAAATGACTAAATGTGACTAAAACTAAAATTATTTTCATAAAAAAAAACGATGACTAAAACGTATATGGCTGCCAAAAACAACACTGGTTCAGACTACAGGTCTTAAAGCCCAATTTGTATTTTTTTTTAATCCGAATAGTTTTTCACATTATAAATAACATGCTAATCATTTTCAGTGACAACGAAATGTGGCTCCAATGTGACACATAACCGCTGAAGAGGAAACTACATCCCCCAGAATGCACTGCTAACAGACATAAACACTGATTCGCCTACTCTTGGGTTCGCTTTGTGCGCAAATTTCTGTTCAGAGCCATTATGTTATTATTTTTAACAATATTAAGAAAAAGATTGAGATTGGAAGAACACATGTTACGTTATAGTACGTTATATTCCGAAATAGGAGTTAAAAGTGCTCGGAATTACCACCGCAATTTTGCTAAGCTTCAAATGCATCTTTGAGCTCTGTACTGAAAGTATTTCAATACAAAAGTTCTTCTCCAGCGACTCGTGTCTGTGAGATACTGTATTTACAGTTAGGCTCTATGACGTAAAAGTCAGATGAATGCGGATACGCATCAGATTCAGGAGCTCATATGAAACAGACCTGAATCAGATTTTTTAAAATTGTTGAGCTGTTCAGACTGTCCTGAAAAAATCTGATACAGCTCACATATGGGTAAAACTATTCGTATTTGGGTCACTTTTGGGTTTCAGTCTGAACGTAGCCAGAGAGACAACATTCCACCAAAAAAGTTAATATTTTAGCTTAAAAGCATGCAGTTGTGTAAAAATTTTAAAGTGCACAGTGAACCTCTACATTCTTTCAAATGTACATAACGTTTAGTGTCTGTATGACTACAGAGGGAGAAACTGTGACCGTTCCCAAGCTATGGTGGAATGAAAGAGAGATTTTAGTGTAGAACTATTCTAGAATGAGCGTCACGGTGGCGCAGTGGGTAGCACGGTCGTCTCACAGCAAGAAGGTCGCTGGTTCGAGCCTCAGCTGGGTCGGTTGGCATTTCTGTGTGGAGTTCTCATGTTCTCCTCATGATCGCGTGGGTTTTCTCCGAGTGCTCCGGTTTCCCCACAAGAACAAAGACATGCGGTAGAAGAGAATTGAGTAAGAACGATTGTACATAGTGTTAAAGTGTAAATGAGTGTGTGTGAATGTTTCCCAGTGATGGGTTGCAGCTGGAAGGGCATCTGCCGCGTAAAACATATGCCAGAGAGTTGGTGGTTCATTCCGCTGTGGCGACCCCGAAAGGGAAGAAAGCTGACATGAAGATGTATTCTAGAATGTACTTCTGAAGTGAGCTGTCTTGGGTGCCGATTCAGAATAAAACCACTTCCAAATGGATCACATATGGGATGTTTATCGCTGCAGAGATGAATTTGCTGATATGAAAGACTCCAAATTCTTCAGACAGAGCTTTTTAGCTGCAATGATAAAGTTGTCACTTGCTGGCAGTCATTCCTAAAGCCGGATAAAGTTAGGAGCTATATTTTTCTCCTGAAGAGTTTCTCTTTAAAAACTGTGTAAAAAAACCCAACTAATGAAATGTTGACTGAATGTAAAATAAATTGTTGACTCAATTGTTTCCAAAGGCATAGAAGATTTGGTTGGCTCAGTGTTGTTGGCTAAATTATTCATTCATTCATCTTCATGTCGGCTTTATTCCCTTTCGGGGTCGCCACAGTGGAATGAACCACCAACTCACTGGCATATGTTTTACGCAGCGGATGCCCTGCCCTGCCGCAACCCATCGCTGGGAAACATTCACACACACATTCACACTATGGACAATTGTTCTTATTCAATTCACTTATACCGCATGTCTTTGGACTTGTGGGGAAACCGGAGCACCTGGAGAAAACCCACGCGATCACGGGGAGAACATGAGAACTCCACACAGAAATGCCACCTGCCCCAGCCGAGCTTAGAACCAGCGACCTTCTTGCTGTGAGACCACCGTGCTACCCACTGCGCCACCGTGACGCTCTTGGCTAAATTAATATTTTCTAATTGAATACACATTCTCAGTGGCTGTTTGGATTTTAAAAAATACTTTGAGTTTATGTTGAGTTCCAGGGATGCGTCTGGGAAGGCAAAAGTGACTAAAACATAACAATTGCTGCCCTGGGGCAATCTGACAGGATGTGGTTGCCATTCTGCGACTACGGCCTCCTGCCCACCACCAAACACACCCCACCAGTCACACACATCCACCAAACACCCCACCAGTCACTCACACCCACCAAACACACTCCACCAGTCACACACACCCACCAAACACCCCCACCAGTCACACACACCACCAAACACCCTCCAAGTCACACACATCCACCAAACACCCCCCCAGTCACTCACATCCACCAAAACACCCCCCACAGTCACACACACCCACCAAACACACCCCACCAGTCACACACACCCACCAACACCCCCCACCAGTCACACTCATCCACCAAATATCCCCCACCAGTCACTTACATCCACCAAACACCCCCCACCAGTCACACACACCCACCAAACCCCCCACCAGTCACACACATCCACCAAACACCCTCCACCAGTCACACACATCCACCAAACACCCTCCACCAGTCACTTACATCCACCAAACACCCCCCCACCAGTCACACTCACCACCAAACACCCCACACCAGTCACACACACCCACCAAACACCAGTCACACACACCCACCAAACACCCCCCACCAGTCACTTACATCCACCAAACAACCCCCCACCGCAACTTAATCACCAAAACAACACCAGTCACACTCATCCACCAAACACACCACCAGTCACACACATCCACCAAAACACCCCCCACCAGTCACACACCCACCAAACACACTCCAGTCACACTCATCCACCAAACACCCCCCAAGTCAACACACCAACCAAACACCCCCCACCATTCACAACATCCACCAAACCACCCAACCAGTCACACACATCAACCAAACACCCCCCACCAGTCACACACATCCACCAAACACCCCCACCAGTCACACAATCCACCAACACCCCCCACAGTCACACTCATCCACAAAAACACCCACACCACACCCACCAGTCACACTCATCCACCAAACATCCCCCACCAGTCACACCATCACCAAACATCCCCACCAGTCACTTACATCCACCAAACACCCCCCACCAGTCACACACATCCACCAAACACACTCCACCAGTCACACACCTCCACCAAACTCACCCCACCAGTCACTCACGTCCACCAAACACCCCCCACAAGTCACTCACATCCACAAACACACTCCACCAGTCACAAACACATCCACCAAAACACACTCTCACCAGTCACACACCTCCACCAAAAAACACCCCACCAGCACACACCCACCAAACCCCCACCAGTCACTCAATCCACCAAACACCCCCCACAGTCACACACACCCACCACAAACACACCCCACCAGTCATCAATCACCACACCCCCATCAGTCACTCACATCCACCAAACACCCCCCACCAGTCACACACACCCACCAAACATCCCCCACCAGTCACTTACATCCACCAAACACCCCCCACCAGTCACTCACATCCACCAAACACACTCCACCAGTCACACACATCCACCAAACACACTCCACCAGTCACACACCTCCACCAAACTCACCCCACCAGTCACTCACGTCCACCAAACACACCCCACCAGTCACTCACATCCACCAAACACACCCCACCAGTCACACACACCCACCAAACACCCCACCAGTCACTCACATCCACCAAACACACTCCACCAGTCACACACATCCAAACACACTCCACCAGTCACACACTCCACCAAACTCACCCCACCAGTCACTCACGTCCACCAAACACACACCAGTCACTCACATCCACAAACAACCACACCAGTCACCCACACACACAAAACACCCCACCAGTCACTCACATCCAAAAACCCCCCACCAGTCACACACCCACCAAAACACCCCATCAGTCACTCACATCCACCAACACCCCCCATCAGTCATCTCACATCCACACCAAACACCCCACACCAGTCACCACACCCACCAAACACCCTCCACCAGTCAAACACTCACACCAAAACACCCCCCACCAGTCACTCACATCCACCAAACACCCCCCCACCAGTCACACACACCCACCAACACACCCCACCAGTCACACACCCACCAAAACACCCCCACCAGTCACACTCATCCACCAAATATCCCCCACCAGTCACTTACATCCACCAAACACCCCCCCACCAGTCACACACCACCCACCAAACACCCCCCACCAGTCACACACATCCACCAAACACCCTCCACCAGTCACACACATCCACCAAACACCCTCCACCAGTCACTTACATCCACCAAACACCCCCCACCAGTCACACTCATCCACCAAACACCCCCCACCAGTCACACCCCCACCAAACACCAGTCACACACACCCACCAAACACCCCCCACCAGTCACACTCATCCACCAAACACCCCCCACCAGTCACACACACCCACCAAACACCAGTCACTTACATCCACCAAACACCCCCCACCAGTCACACTCATCCACCAAACACACTCCACCAGTCACACACATCCACCAAACACCCCCCACCAGTCACTCATCCACCAAACACCCCCACCAGTCACACTCATCCACCAAACACCCCCCACCCAGTCACACCTATCCACCAAACCACCCCCCCCACCAGTCACACACACCAACCAAACACCCCCCACCAGTCACACACCCAGCCACCAACACCCCCCCCCACCAGTCACACACATCACCAAACACCCCCCACCAGTCACACACATCCACCAAACACCCCCCACCAGTCACACTCATCCACCAAACACCCCCCACCAGTCACACTCATCCACCAAACACCCCCCACCAGTCACACTCATCCACCAACATCCCCCACCAGTCACACTCATCCACCAAATATCCCCCACCAGTCACTTACATCCACCAAACACCCCCCACCAGTCACACACACCCACCAAACACCCCCCCACCAGTCACACACATCCATACTGGGCAATGAGGGTGAAGTGACTTGCCCAGGACCACAACGGTAGAATGACCCTAGCGAACTGTCAACCTTCCGGTTACAGAACAACCCACTTCACTACTGCACCAGCATTCCGCCCCTAATAATAATCAATAATAATTTTGGTGGGTAGAACAGCTTGTCTGTTAAGAAAATGTAAACATTGTGGAAATGTGTTCACAGACATTTGTGAACAGTATGGCCACACCAGACAGTTGCTGTGCTAATTGTGTTTAGAGTTTATAAAATGTGAACACTGTTTGGACAAAGAATTGTTAGTGACTGAAAAAAATTAAATAAACGTCATTTACTCAGATTCCTGTTTTTGCTCTTTTTGAAATCAATTTACCAGTAGATTTGTTTAAATGTTTTTTTTTTTCGATGAAAGACATCCAAACATTAGTGCTTTTAAGAGAACAAAAGAGTAACCAAAACTTCCCATCCCCACCAGCGATCATCAAAGAGGCGTGCTGATTGAACCATTAGGATCAGAGTAAAACTGCTATTCAAATATCACTTGATCAGCAGCGTTCATTTACAATCAGCAAACGCTGACTCTGATTGCTCTGTTCAGGTGCGGCGTGCAATCAGAATCAACCAGCACAAATAAATCATAGATACATAAACACGATTCTTCAACATATTCCAAACATCTTTCACCAGGTCACTTTAAAAATCTGCAAGTGCTGAACTGCGTCTACCTTAAAAAGAGCCTTTTAAAACGTAACAAATACGCTCTTTGTTTGGTGGAGCTTCCATGAATTAAAGCTCCACTGCAAGACGAGACTTTGTTAATGTTATCAACAGGCTGTTAACCTCCATTAAATAACAACAATCGTCTAATTTAGCATCCATCAGTCCTCACGAATCAGTCTGTCTCCATCACTCGCAATGAAGAGAGAGCCTGTTATCCCTGAGCTGTTATCAGTAGCTGTTTACATGCATCCGCCTCATTCACAGGCTTTCTGAGTGTTCCAGAGCCATAATTCCCTCAGAAATGCATCAAAGCTAATTTAATTTCAGATGTTCCTCTTTTTTTGTTTAGTAGAAATAAAATAAACAGAAAACTACTAAATGATTTGCAGAGGATCTGGGTCAAAAAAAGTTTAGACTTTTTTTTCATTTTACTAAAGCGATGACTCTTGAAATCACTAAACCTGTCTACTAATGCTTAAAACAAATTTTAGCCAATATATTTAGTGGTAACTTTGAACTAAAAGAACTGAAACAACATAACATGAACACATTGTAAAAGTAACTCGTTTTGCTATATATTGTATTGCCCCGCCCCCCTAAAGATCTGTAACATTAGACAATATAGATGACGATCTGAAGCAAGCTAGTAACAAAACTATAAAGATGCAAAATAAAAAGGAAGATGAAACAGTGAAAAAAAAGCGTGTGTACATAAAAACTGTGGGGGATTGACGAAGGGGAGCGAACCCTGTCGGTAACGGAACATTCTAGACGTTCCCAATCTGAGAAGCCCCTTAAAATCAATCATACAGTTTTTTTTTTACTTAAACAATACTAACAAATGTAACAATTCTACCATTATTTTCAATCCAGCAAGTTCTGATTTTAAGTAAATTAAGTATTATTCAAAGTGTTCACGTTGTGCTTCCATCTGATGCTCAAACATGTCTCAGCATCTGTTTGCATTTCAAAGAAAGTATATGTTTGTGTTTGACATACGGACCATTATTCTTACTTGTTTCGGAGTCACACCTTCTCGTTCTTCTTTTCATCTTGCCTTTTCATCCTACATGATTGTAAAGATGCCATCATCATTTTCCATACACACAGACACTCATTACCGTCTCCCCTTCTCACTGAAATCCTCCTGAAAAACATCAGTAAACTTCTTGTTAGATCTGGCAACCAATTTAGCTTGTATCACTCAGATCTCATCAGGACGCATCAGTTCTTACGCCTCTGGTACGAATAAACTCGGAACTCGTGCAACAGTCACCTGTAGCTTCAGTTTCCAGTCGCTCTTTCATCACATTAATATTTCCTCCTCTCTTTGAGCAATTCTTTTTCACAATCATGTTAAAGCAGCAGTGAATGCTGCAGACTATTTATTTTATAATTAAAGAAGCTCCAGGAACGGCTGTCTCTGTACACGGCACCATACTGTGCAGAGAAAGAGAGAGCCAGTAATGAAGAAAGAACGAACACTGAACTTTAAACTGAGGAAAAATAGACCAAGAAATAAAGACAGTTTCAATTAGTATTCAAATGCAGGTTAAATCTAACAATTCAAGAGCAGTATAACATTTATAAGAGCCATCGTTGATGTGTGAAATCACCAGAAACAAACACACCACTGAACCAGTAACAACTCATCCTTATTATAATAGCTCCTACATTAACTATGTGAAATAATCAAACTGGTTTCAGGAAGTTCCTGTGGATGACATAAGAAGAGTTTAATATCTTATTAATTTCAACAAGTTCAGATATCCTGATGTTCTTCAACAATTCACTAAATTCAAGTCTTTAACAATTGTATGACGATCATATGAACAAGCGTGGATTTTCCTGTGATTTCGGCCACTTGTTGACAATTTCTTAATAACTGGCGGTGAGTCAAAATCTGGGTTAAAATCATGCAGTCTAAACTCTGCATTACAGAGAAAAAAAAAACTGTTGTTTTGCCACAGAGTCAAGGTACTCTACCAACCTGGAGCATTAATACACCTTTATTAAAAACAAATTTTTTTAAAGAAATTACAACTGAAAAGTAAGCACAATACATATTTTACTCATTCATTCCTAGTTGAAAGCGACTGTTTTAGCTCGGAGCCCACACTGAAATGGGGGAAAAATAAAAAAACCTCCGTCCCCATACATCAAGGTAAGGGCTCTTGGATTCCATCAGTCCCATGAAGGGAAGCAGGGTTATGCAAACCTTTTACAGAGATTAGCATGCAGGAAAGTAACATTTTATAGTTTATCTGAGTCTGATTGCCGGAGAATGAATTTATTCTGTGGCGTAAGGAACTGGAACCATATTTTCAAACAGGACCCTGAATGATGAATGAAAGCACTCACAACGAGCTTCTGTAGTGAGCTTGATTCTTTATTGAATCACGGCAGTTTGATGTTGTGTTGATTCTACTCTGTTTATTGGTTTTCATCTCTGTCTACGGAATTTCTCTAAATGCAGTCAAAACTGGGCCAGATATAATTCAGCAGCTCCATAAGCTGCTCCGGTCTCAGCACGTAGAAGAGGGGTGTATTACAAATGAGTCACTAAACGAATCATTTTGGAATTGTGACCAAATCCGGTACAATGTATAATATAATAAAACAAAAGGTTTTACGACCTTGCATGAGCGTCAACCTGTTTTTGGAGACCTCAACAATCAAATAATAAACCTTTCAAAATCATTATAGGGGCACTTTAAGGACATTAATGCTGATATTTATCTAGAATTTTTTTAAACACAAACAAGTTTCATTTAAAAGTTATTTACAATTACAAAATTTAACTACTGTAGCTTGAGCTCTAAAGCCGTGTTCAGACCAATAATTGGAAAACATGGGAAACATTCCTGAATTCTCCAAGAATCTCACTGTCATTGCTAGTTTCTGGGTTTCCCTCATGTGGTTACCTTAGGAAGCTCCTGACTGGTTGACACAGCTACAAATTTCTGAAAAATAAAAGAAATCATTTTGAGTTCCTGACTCTACGCACCACTATACCGCAATCTTCACACTGCCATATTCTCAACACCTGTTCCGCTTTCACTGCACAAATGAAAGATTCCACCTTCTCATTGACTTCACACGTAAACCACACATAAATGATAACATGTCTGGTATTGGTCTGAACGCACAGTAAAAGAAGTCAAGCAAAGTTGCTTTGATCACAGTAGACCAGTTCAAAGGTCTTCACGATTCAATAAAAACGTGAGAAAATATAAAATATTCCTCACACAAAAAAAGTTTGGATTAATGTATAAGAACTAATAACAACCTTTAAAATAAATGAGAGTAATTAAAAAACACAGCAAAAAAATAATAATGCACCCGGTGGCTCTCCTATTAGACTACCTGCAATTTACCTCACAATGAAATGTAGCCAATCCCTTAGGAACATGGTGCAGCACTGACACCTGCAGGAGAGGAACTACAGCAGAAACTACCTTTCTCCATCTCTCTCTGTCTCTCTTTCACTCTTTGCGTAAGCGTACAATGTGATCCAGGGCACAGTAGGTCCCCTCTCTTCCTAATTAATATGCACAGCGAGGACGAGCTGCAGAATCCAATCAACACTGAGAGTGAGCACACGAGAGAGAGAGAGAGAGAGAGAGAGAGAGAAAGAGAGTGCTACAGAGGATCACTTAGATGCACATCTCAAATTGATTTTCTCAGGAAGATCTCAGCGAGCATGCCATTACCTCTGCATATGCATCCATGGAAATGTGATTGTATCGTCATGCACACCACATCACCCCTATTGCCATCAGAGGCCTGCCGCTGTTGCCATGGTTACCTGTGATTGACAGATCTCTCAGCTTCTCTCGCATTAGGTGAAAGTATATTTGTAAAGATAAATACTCTACCGAAATGTCAGAAGATGCCAGTTTATCTGTTTGGAGGTTTTACTATTAAAATCATCAATCTGGATAAATTCATGAAATAGTGCTGCACCCATCCGTCTTTTCATCTACCTAAAATAAATTGATCAAAATCGGATTGGAATTGGAAAAAAAGAACTAATGTGAGAGATAAATGTATGCTAATCTTTTAGCTATACAAATTCCTTATACATGAGCTTTGAAATGTGTTTAGTTTTTCACATATGCAGAGAGTAAAGAGGTAAGCTAACCATTAGAGAGAGAGAGAGAGAGAGAGAGAGAGATGGAGGAGGAGAGGGAAGGGAAAGACTGATGTGAAGGTGTTGAAGTGTTCTAATTGCCTCCCCAAATCAGGGCAGCGGTCTATCAATTGGCTTTAACCAAAAGACTAAGCCTTTAGATCTCTTTATTTCAGTGAGGGCTTGAAGACAGCGAACATCCTGGTGACATGTTAGAGAATTCTGGAATGTGTTTGCTTGACTGGCTTGATGATAAGAACTTCTTTATCTAATAGCCAGATAAACTATAGCAGTCTGAATAAGTAAACTACCTATCTGCTTAATTGCCTAACTTTTTCAAATTTACCAACTAACTTTTCTAAGTTACTTTCAATTTACTTACTCACTAAATAACTTAACTACCTATTACATACGTACACCTTTTATTTACCTACTTACTTACCTTTATGCTTTTCCATTCCTACTCATTAATCTTCCTATTTGACTACTTATTTGTCTATCTTTTTTTCTACATGCTCACTTAGGGTGTTTTCACACTTGGTTTGTTTATTTCAATTAAAGTTCTCGTTTCCTTTTAGTTCAGTTTGTAACGGCAGGTGAGAAAGCAGCGACCAACTTTAGCAGACCAAAAAAGTATTTTGAGTAAAACGAACTAGAGTTCTCTTTTCCTTTTAGTTCTGTTTGTTACGGCACGTAAGAAAGCCGTCACCGAACTCTAGATCGCACCAAAAGCGATCCAAGACCTGCTCGACGAGGTGGTCTCAGGCCGGTACCAAACTCCAGAGCTGTTCATTTGTGGTGAGAACATGATCGAACTATCTAATAACCGTTCCAAACTAAAAACAAATAAAGATTACGAAAACAATTAGTGAACCAATACAGCCACCATACTCGCTTACGTGGGATGGATGTGCATATGTTTACAAAGCAGAAGTTTTCATGGTGGCGTCACGGTGGCGCAGTGGATAGCACGGTCGTCTCACAGCAAGAAGGTCACTGGTTCAAGCCTCAACTGGGTCGGTTGGTATCTCTGTGTGGAGTTCTCATGTTCTCCCCGTGATCGCGTGGGTTTACTCCGGGTGCTCCGGTTTCCCCACAAGTCCAAAGACATATGGAATAAATGAATTGAGTAAGAACGATTGTCCATAGTGTTAAAGTGTGAATGTGTGTGTGAATGTTTCCCAGTGATGGGTTGCGGCTGGAAGGGCATCCGCCGTGTAAAACATATGCCAGAGAGTTAGCGGTTCATTCCGCTGTGGCGACCCCGAAAGGGAAGAAAGCTGACACGAAGATGAATGAATGAAGTTTTCATGGTGGCTCGCGGTCAAACATCAAGTAGTGAGGAGCTGTGTACTTTTATAGAAATCTGGTCTAATGATTACATTTCTTTTCAATTGTCCAAAACTCACTGCAATTCTCTCAGTGTTCAGCAAGCAGCTCAGAGAAAGAGGGTTATGAGATCTGTGGATCAGTGTTCAGGCAAAGAAGCTCCGATAACAGTTCACTCATATTAACTGAATAAAACATGGAACATGGAACACCTAATTTAAAACAATACATATCAAATTCCCTTAACACCAGAGTTTATGCTCTGTCTCTCTAATTCACATAGCCTCAAAATCACTGACATTATTTTTACTATTTTCTAAACCACAAACATTACATGGTTTTACCAAAATGAAGGTAATAATGTAATCAAATAGATACACATTTTTATCTCAACCTTTATATTGATTTTTTATAAAGGTTTTATATTTTATTTAACCTTCCAAGATAGTACTTAACAGTTCCGCTTTAAAGCCATCTTCAGTATTCTGGCATCTGAAAACCCAAACACATTTAATTGACATTTCTCATTAAAGATGTTTGCCAAATCTTTTCAAGTTAATAAGAAATGTCATGCAGAAATGTTAAGTATGTTTTCTGAGGGTTCTGACACCAAACACACTTGGTGAAGGTTAATACTTGAAGTGGGAATAAAAACAACGAGAGGGAAACAGTATGAGTATGTTAGAGCGAGTGAAGGATAAACGGAGAGTTGTCAGTAACTCTATGAGTGGTGAGAAGAAGTGGAGACTAATGTTGTCTCTGCTGACTCTATATTCTCCCAAAACTCATTAAGACTGATCAAACTCCAGCAAACTTCTCCTGCATTCTGCTTATCATTCTCTGATGCACGACTACTGTTGTATACCTATACAGTAAAGTTATTGTAAACAATGGTTATGATTAATGAAATGATTGCTAACATTTGGATTTTATTTATGTAGCAATACATCAACAGGGCTGGGAACACTACAAAAAATAATCAACTTCCAATGCAATAAGAAATTATGCAAGAAATCCAGAATCGGTAGGTCACTGGTCCCAAATCTCAAAATGTCACAACAACCAAAGCTCAAGAAAAAAAATTGCAGCTGCCAAAAACAAGAATCGGGAGGTCACTTCTGACAAAACCCAGAGGGAGGAAGATACAACTGCCAAGACTCTGAATCGGGAGGTCAATGTTGCCAAAACCCAGATTCAGGAGGTCACTTCTGAAAAAAAAAAAAAAAAAAAAAAAAACGATTTGGGAGGTCACTTCTGACAAAACCCAGAGAGAGGAAGATACAACTGCCAAAACTCTGAATCGGGAGGTCAATGTTGCCAAAACCCAGATTCGGGAGGTCACTTCTGAAAAAAAAAAAAAACTATTCGGGAGGTCACTTCTGACAAAACCCAGAGAGAGGAAGATATAACTGCCAAAACTCTGAATCAGTAGGTCAATGGTGCCAAAACCCAGATTCGGGAGGTCACTTCTGAAAAAAAAAAAAAGATTTGGGAGGTTATTGTTGATAAAACCCAGAGAGAGGAAGATATAACTGCCAAAACTCTGAACTCTGAATCGGGAGGTCAATGTTGCCAAAACCCAGAATCGGGAGGTCACATCTACCAAAAAAAAACAAAAACAGAATTGAGACGTCACAGCTACCAAAATCCTGAATCAGGAGGTCACAGCTCCCACAATACAGAATTGGGTGGTCAAAGGTGCCAAAACCCAGAGTCAGGAGGTCACTGCAGCCAAAACTCATTAATCAAGAGTTCACAGCTACCATAAGAGTATCTGAAGATCCTCACTGCCTAAACTCAAACTCAGAAAGCCACTTATGTCTGCAAAAATCTGGAAGTCAGCAAAAATCTGAAATCAGGAAGTTAAAAGTGTAGATACGAGAATCATGAAGTCATGAATAGCAGGTATACATTTACAGTTATCTATTTACAGTTTATATTGATAATGAATGATTACATTCTGTATTATATTTGAAAAGTGGAAATAGAAACATTCTCATTATATACTTACCAAAGATAAATATGGTAAATTTAAAACATTTTAAGTTTGGGAGGCCCCTGGGTAAATCTGTGATGAGCAGGTTTTTTCAGCATATTGTTTTTTTTCTTCTATTTAATAAAACTGTTCCTTTATTAGCTTTTACTTGTCCTTAACTAGATTTTTGTCCTTCCTCATTTGCTCATCCTAATTTTGGTTCACTTTGATGAAGCCTCATCAAGACTGAAGATGATTTTCTTTTAAATTCCATTAAGCATACTTCAGCACGTACACTTCATAGGAGACATGCTCTTCTGGTCCCAGTTAGTGAATAGAGTTGAGTGAAGAGAGTTTTTAAGAGAAGCATCTTGAATCAAATACCGGCAGGAAGTGTGATTACAGCCAGCAGGAAGTGACAGGCATAGATCATGTGAGCACTGCCCTTTCGTCTGCTCACACAGGCATGTGTGTATTAATGGCCTCTAGTTGAATTTAGACACAGATAGAAAGGGCATGCATGTAACTGCATATCTTCTGCCACCCTTAGTGAAAGATCCATCAGTAGCACAATGGATTTTCAGAGACTCTGCCCTTTCTGTGCTTGAAAGGATTGTAGAGGAGACAAATTGAGGAAAAATAATGATGAAGAGAAATGAATTCAAGGAGAACGCTCTGAACACAGGCGTATGAGCATCAGAGATTTGACAAAGATTTGTAACTCTATTATCATTAAGCTAGATACAAAATATGATGGTACAGTATCCTTCAGATAACATTTCTGTTAATATAAAACACGTTCTTTCCAAACAGTGATAGGTTTATCCAGAATGCCCTCAACAGTTTTGGGTTTGTGGCCTATTTTACTTGATTAAGTCCCAAATGCCACTAACTGAAGTTCAAACTATTATCTTAGTTTGTATATTACTTCCATAGAATTTGGCTTGGAACTTTTGGAAAACAACATAAGCGAAAAGTGAGCAGGTTTAATATTCTATAAAAAAAGGTTCCTGCATCCTCTAACCGTACAAAGCAAATTGTCAGGGGAAAAATTATCAGGTCACACTTTGACAGGTATTGTGAGATTCAACCATCTTTAAAAAGAAACTGATTGTCCTCTTTCTCAGAGTCTGGGAGAAGTGTAGGAGCTCCTGCACAGAGACTTTAGGTTTGGAAGGTAATACAAAGAGACGGCAACATCCATCATCCTCAGGTGAGCGGCTAGTGAGATAGAGCAAGGGAACAGAAAGAAAAAGAAGGCTAGAACAAAGGCACAAAAGCTCAGCATGACTCTGGGCTCAGAAACCTCCAAAATATCGAAGCTTTGATTGTCTCAGTTTAACTGTGAAGGTAGCAATGGGAGAGAATCTCTTTTAAGATCATCCAATCAACCTTTGGAAAACAGAATACACTTCCAAAGACCCAATAATACAGATTGAACCATTTACAACAGTGGGTTTTTAGTAGCATTGGAATTGAATATGAAGTTGGAACAATGTCATCAAAAATCAGATTTGACCCTCGTTCAGCTAGTCTAGACCTTATGGATTAAGGTGCATGGGCCAGAAGGGCATCAGTCACACTTATAAATAGCTAGACATTGATCTGAGCTACAGCCACCTTTTACACAATTGTTTTTGTACAAGTCTTAAGCATCCTCAGTTGTACCTAACAACCCGCTTTCTGTCAATCAAAACTGAAAGCCACTCATTCATTCTCTACTTGTGATTTCCAGTCACATATTTTCAGTTCCCCTTCAGTTGATCGCTTTGACGTATGTCAAATGATGACTGGGAACAAGCTTTGAGCAGACACTCAATCTCCACACACTCAAATGGTCCAATCAGGCTGACATGTTTTCTCTATTTATACCTCCAAATTGGCTCATTTGAGCGTGTGTTGATTAATTGGTTCGCTCAAATCGAGTTCCTATAGTCGCCATTCAGCATAGGTCTCACACTGATGTTGGAGTTTTTGTAAAAACAGTAAAAGTCTGAGCTGTTTTCAAGCCAATCTGTTTGGGATGTGTAAGCTGTTTGTGATTTGAGATTTACACGTGGATGTAGCTGTATGAATTTGGCTGTCGCTAGCTAGTCATTATTCATTAGCCAAAGGCGAAGAGAGGCTCTGTGAATATGAGGACTTCTATTTTGACAGGCCCGGTGTGTTATCCCCCATTGGTTTGCGTGCTTCCACGTTGGTGTAAATCATCTTTTGGCGGCATTTATTAATAGTTTCAGTGGGTGGAGCGCGCTGACAGTATTGGGAGCTGAGTGCCTTCTGGTTTTGTGGGGAGCAGAGAGAACCAGACCAGGCTGCTGTTTGCTGGTGGTGCTGTGCAGTGCTTTGCGATGATTGCTGGGTTTGTTTGGTGTGCGCAGTAGATGGGTTTTCTCATTGCAGCCTGGTTCTGCTTCAGTTTGGTGACTGATTATCTATTATTGGTTGACAAATTGATTGTGTGTCTTAATTATTGTTATCGCTAATAATTTGCAAAAAAGCCGCTGTTGTTTACCAGCAAAAGCATCACCGCAGAAATATATTTGCCAACTCAAGACCTGAAAAGAGCAGTTGAAGTAAAGTGCCTGATTTTTGTTTTTGAAGACAAGGTTCCAAAACAAAGATGGTTTTCTGAACAATGTTGGATTAACTAAAGGATTGTTTTTGAGGGATGATCTCATAGAACAGTTTGTGAAGAAGTATGTTTTAGACTTTGTCTTTTAAACAGCTTGCTCTGACTCAAGGTCTTCACGTTTCTTCATGCTGCAGTTTTCCTGGCAGTATGGAAAACCATTATACAATATCAATTATTGTATAAACTGTATCTATATGTATCTTATCCACTTTCTTACTAGTACAATTGGAATTGCAGACATTTCTAAACATATTTTGATAGCCTGTCAGAATACAATTATTCCTATCTTTAAATATTTTTATGGTTAATCGGGTCACAGATTTAAATGTAAATATGGTTTCTCAGAATGAGCTTTTAACAAATAATGATCATCTGACGTGTTTTTGAAATGAAACGTAATGCTCAGGAGAGCTTAAGTGCATAAATGGTGACCATTACGATTTGTAGCTCAAAAAAGACTTTATTAAAAAAAGAATCATTAGAAGACTTTTCTAAATTCAGCACAATTTGCTTCACACCCATCCACTAATTTGATTCAACTCAAATAGAGCGCATAATTCATTTAGAAGGAAACAGTGTCGCATTGCAAACGGCAGCTTCAGTGGATCATAGTTTCTCTAATCCGCTTTCACTCATGCATGCAGGATAATTAGCTACTCTATCCATGTTACTCTAAATAATGAGCACCACAACGAAAGCTTTTGAGGCTTTTACTAGGTAAAACTAGTTTTATGTGCCTTCAAAAGCAGTAAATGTAGGGTGTAGATTTATGACTCTACTCTGATACAGTTCCATCATATAAAATAACGTTATTCACCATTTACTCCTCATCAGTTTGTCCATCTCGGCTACTGTGTGGTGCAGTTATGCCCTAAATCATGAACAAAGTAAGTGCTCCAGGGTCAAAATGGAAGAAACATATAAACAGAAGGTGAAAATCACAATTAGGCATCACTTCAGAATTGATCGTCCCTACTTGCTGTGTAAACTAAATCTTTAAACACAGCAATTCACAAAACTTCAGCGTATTCATTAATCTAAAAGTTTAATTTTGTGACAAAAGGTTAAACACTACTTAGGATCTTGGTACAGAACTTCATTAAAATGTGTACTTTTTTGCTCAAAGAATCTACATATCTTTTGACAGTTAAATGTATAATTAAGATTTTTTAATGATAATTTTCCCATTTTAAAGTAAAACCCAAAGCAGCAACCTCACACTGTGCCTCAGGGGGCTCACATAGAAGTGACTGAAGTGAAGAACATCAACCAGATGCTTGAGGCTAGAGACAGAAGTAAAGTTCCCATTGACACAAGCGTTAAAACGACAAGACAAAATACAGCCTGTTAAAAAATAATTGCATTTTGCTTGATTTGCTCTTTATAACAGCTTTGACCCCAGTTGTGAGCCTCCAATGCTCTCTGAAAATAAATAAAATCTATAGACATTATCATGGACACCATGGTCTTGATGTAATGCAGATAAAGATTTTAACATTTAAAAACAGGTTTAATTTTTCATGTACAGCTCTTTAGGCTGAGTTTTGTGCATACTATAATGTTTTGGAACCATAATTAATTAATTCATATAGTATATGTTTTTTTTTAGTACAGTACTCAACCAGTGCAGGTCAAACACAATTGGCATAATATGGCAAGTTCTCTTTTAACCTCTTTAAAAACCGGGTAGCAGCATTGTGTAAGGCCTGCAGTAACTTATTGATGCATAATAAAAATAAAATATTATATTTGTTTTACAAGTTATTTTAGATAAAGAAAACAACTGACGATACAGTATTTGATTTGTCAGCCTAGTATGATGTTTTATTAGCAATTTCACAAAAACATCTTTGAAATAATGTGATGAAATTGTTAAGGGTTGGAAAATCTCACAGTGATTCCATTATAACACTGGAATTTCATTTCCAAATCGTCCCAAATTTAACCCATAAATAACCATATTTAAATTTATTTGCGAGTAAAAAAAAAAATACTGTCCAGGAAAGTGGCAGAGACCCAAGACCCCCTCCCCCATAAGAAAAGAAGACGTTGAGGGGGTTGGTTCTTTGCTTTCAATCATCACATGGGCATAGGAGCCTTGCTTATTTGTATATCAGAGTGAGAAAATTAACCAAACTGTGACACTCCTCCCAAAATCTTTTGCACAAAATTCCATTTTCTGAAATTCCATTCAGTCGTGAAGTTGAGTAACATTTAATTTATCTTCACAGAACTAACAAATGAAGCAGTTTAGCTCTAGTTTGGCATTAGTATTCTGTTCTATCTGCAATTATTCCATTGCAAATATTCTATCTGCAATCAGACTGTATCATTTAGCTACGGCAGTTAAGATATTGGGGCGTCACGGTGGCGCAGTGGGTAGCACGGTCGTCTCACAGCAAGAAGGTCGCTGGTTCTAGGCTCGGCTGGGGCAGGTGGCATTTCTGTGTGGAGTTTGCATGTTCTCCCCGTGATCGCGTGGGTTTTCTCCGGGTACTCCGGTTTCCCCACAAGTCCAAAGACATGCGATATAAGTGAATTGAATAAGAACAATTGCCCATAGTGTTAAAGTGTGAATGTGTGTGTGAATGTTTCCCAGCGATGGGTTGCGGCAGGGAAGGGCATCCGCTGCGTAAAACATATGCCAGTGAGTTGGCGGTTCATTCCGCTGTGGCGACCCCGAAAGGGAATAAAGCCGACATGAAGATGAAGTTAAGATATTGTTGCCTATCAAAGAGCTTAGACTAAGTCTCATCCAATCAGAATGTGCGGATGTATCATCTTCTTCTTTTAAGAGAAAAAAAAAAGCCTCCAGCCATCAGGAGTGATCCAAGATGTGCGGAGTCAAGAACGGCTGATTTGATTTCTAAGGGCCGAGCTCTAGAGACACAAGAACTCTTCAGAGGAGGCGTCTGCTGTCTGGACACCATCATTCCAGCAATTACAACACATGCAACTGCCCGGAGCATCTAATCCACTCCTAATCTATAAAACAGGGCTTGAGGAGACATGGCCCATCTCTTGAGATTCTAAAAACATCTTCAGGGACTCTGAGGGATACTCTGCCGCACGAATACAGAGTGCAGTTTATTCAAGCTCAGTCATGATTTACTTGAGGACTTTTTGCAGATTGAAACATATGCATCTTGCTTCTTCCCCATAATCATCGAGATGCAGGTTCTTAGATATATAGATAATGCAGTTAAATTAAGTCTTCAAAATAAACAGATGATAACCAATCCACAGTTTTATACAGTAAGCTCATTGTAAATAAGAAGAGTAAGTCAGTTTAGTATGCATTTCTATTCTATACATTACTAAAAAGAGGAAATTGTTGAGGAACGCTAAGGAGATGTTATTTGTATGAATACATTTAGTTGTTCCATTTTATGAGCATTTTATGAATTTTATCTTCAGGACACTTCCCTAAACCACTTTCAAAGGTGTTAAAAATCATCCTGGCTCAAAACAATTATCAAAACTACATGGTTAATCATTCTCATCGTGTAAAAAAATATTAGATAACAGTTTATTGGCTCAAATGAAACCATTTTGTAGACTTTATCATTATAGAAACAGCATTGATACATTTTCCAATGATCTGTTCCTTTTACTGTCAAAGGAAGCATTTCTGCTAAATCTTTCCAATACAATAAGATTCTCTTAGAACAGGGAATTAGGGCCCTCTTGGCTTAACTTTAAACAGCTGATAAAGGCACAGCTTGTTGGTAACATGAATGTCATTATAAACACTTAAATTTCACATCTATGAAGATATTTTCAGATATTGTAGGGGATGCTCAGTTAAATGCATCGATTGCAAGAAATATTTTTTTTAAAAGATAGCTACAGTGCTTACTGGCAATATAATGTCATTTTGTTTCCAATAAACTCACTGATCCCTTTATCAGTTCCAACATGTTCTATTATTTTGCTAAATGTACTTTTCAGATTAATTTAAGCCACAGACTTTAATCGCTGTAGATTTGTTTTGAGAGCCGAATTTAATATCCATGCTTTCCATTCAAGCATATATATTCCACACGAACAGAAAACAATGAATTAACTGGCCTGAGAAACAGTCAAGAAAGCTCTCTTGGATGCTAGCCTACCAGAAACCCTTAATTTGCTCATGCTAGCGATTCTCTAATTTGCCAGTAATGACAGTCGACGTCTCTGTATGTATCTTCTCTCCCATGGTGCGGAGTTTCTAAGAATTACAGGTGAAACCAAGAAACCTCAGATTACAAAGAGCATACACCCCGAGAGATGAAAAGGAGGTAACAGAAATCAGCAGAAGGCTAGTTAACAAGCGTGTTCTCCGTTTGGAAATTAGAGCAAGTTTATTTTCTTCCAGACTCTCATGGGGGGATCACAGCACTCGCTACTATCGCTCCATTCCTCCTCATTGTTTAAGACCCTCCTGATTTTCTTGTCATTACTACTCTCTCCAAAGGAAATGTATTAATGAATTATAAGATGGTTCTAGTTGAGGCTCACGTCCACCTTGAGACAAAGGGGAAACGAGGAAAATAGAGCCAAGGAAATAAAGCAGCTATGCATCAGCAGATTCGAGCTGGATTCAGTGGGAGTCGGATTCTACCTTTGACTGACACGACCCCTCAGGCAAAACCAGAAAAAAAGAAACACACTCACTCACTTGTCATGTGTATTTATGAGCAGAAGCTTTGATTTGTGGAAGCAGGGTTTTTTTAACTAAGCATTGAAGGCTACAAGCTTCCTGTTCAGCGGGATTCACGCCACAGGAGTCTCTAAATCCTGATCGATTCCAAACATTTGCTTCAAGCACACACATGTTCTTTTTAAACCCATCAATATCCAACTAAAAGTTTGTTATTCACAAAAAGATGTTTCAACAATTGCAGAGAGCCGATTTGAACCTTCATCTTTCAACTAGATGTTTGTGTAGCGCAACCATCCTCGCTACCTTTCAACTGTTATTAAGGGATTTACACAATGATCAATCAAACTTTATTTCTAAAGGCTCACCTCACATTCAATTGACCCCCCCCCCCTCCCCCCAGGGCACTGAAGATAAAACACTTACAAAACAAACATAAACCATAAGAAAAGGAAACTAGAAAACGTGATAAGCAGACTCTCCATCCAACATCATAGCTCTAATCAAAAGCTAATCTAAAAAGAAAAGTTTTTTTGATTTAAAAGCACCCAATTGAGTTGCTGCTCTGAGCTCCAGTGGAAGCACAAAAAAAGACACAACCTCCCCAGCGCTTGGAGTGTACCTTAAGAAGCAGCTGACTAGCTCAGAGCAGGGCCGACCATAAAGACAGACATATCAGCAATATACAAATTTGCAGGAACCGTGAGCAGATATAAAATCTTTGAACTGAATGCAGTACTCAACCAGTGCAGGTCACACAGATTGGCATAATATGGCAAGTCCTCTTTAACCTCTTTAAAAACCGGGTAGCAGCATTGTGTAAAGCCTGCAGGAACTTATTGATGCCATAATAACAAAAACTGTAATCTAAGTGTGAGCTGATAAAAGTATGAATGACACATCTATCTAGGAATGTTCTTGCTCTCAGAAGCAGTCGTAGCTTGAAGAACGATGCCCTGAACACACTGTTCATTGTCAAACTACACCCTAAAGTTCTTTACCACAGACTTTTTAGGAAAAGGGATATATTCTGTGTCCATGTTTCTATTCCCAAAAACAATTAACTTTAATATGTTAAAGTTCAACTGCAGATAATTATGCAAAAGCGTTTGAGTTTCTTTGCGCACTCCAACAGAGGTGAGTGACTTGTATCAGCGGCATCTTATATATAATGAGATAAATCTGTAGGACACATTGAATTTTGTTTGCACACATTGCATTGAATGTTTGCAATCAAGAGAATAAAGTAGAGCCCAAGATTGAGCCTTGGAGAACTCCACATTTTACAGGGACCTCTGATAGCCTCTGATAGAATCAGCACTGGATCCAAGACTGTTATTCATATACTGCTCATTGGAAATATGTTATTATTATTATTTCTATTGTAATTTTATTATTAATGATTATATTATTATAATTTTTTGTTTATTTACTATTATATTGTTACGCTAATTATCTTCTTTCGGGTGTTCCCAGTTTAGGGGTCGCCACAGCAAATCATCTGTTTCCACCTAACTCTGGCCTCAGTATCCTCTACTCACTAGGCTAAATTATTAGATCAAATGTAATCTTCTCCACTGAGGGCAGCTTTCTTTTATGCTGCATTATTCATTCATTCATCTTGGCTTTCTTCCCTTTTAGGGTTGCCACAGCGGAATGAACCACCAACTCTCTGGCATATGTTTTACGCAGCGGATGCCCTTCCAGCCGCAACCCATCGCTGGGAAACATTCACACACACTCATTCACACTTTAACAATCATTCTTACTCAATTCACTTATACCGCATGTCTTTGTTCTTGTGGGGGAAACCGGAGCACCCGGAAAAAACCCACGCGATCACGAGGAGAACATGAGAACTCCACACAGAAATGCCAACCGACCCAGCTGAGGCTCGAACCAGCAACCTTCTTGCTTTGAGACGACCGTGCTACCCATTGCGCCACCGTGATGCCTGCTGTATTATTCATTCAGTCTAATTATAACAAAGATATAGCAATTTTGCATAATAAAGATAAACACATTTTCATTAACGGTTTTTGGTTTATGACACATTTTCGTTTAACGAATTATTTATTTTACCAAGTTCCTTAAGTGTGTGCAGGTTCACCAAAAACATTTAAAGAATGGTCCGGAAAGTTGGTAAGATTGCTGGAGCCAAAATGCTGCAAAAATGCATTGAGTGGAAGAGGCATGGGCAGAAATGCAATGCATTAAGCTGAGGCAACTTTTGGCCCTTTTTTGGCACTGTTCAGTTGTGTTACTATCTTGTCTTGTGCAGTGTGCTGCGGTCATGAGAAATGATCATCACCTCATGACCAGCTCCAGATGCAAGATCACATGCTTGCAAATAAATCACGGCGGTTTGAAAGGGTTACTCCTCATGAGGGTGTTGCACTGTTGAAGAAGTGCTACGAGCTGTAGTTGTTTTAAAAGTACACGTGCCAGGTTCTTATTAAAGTAATTATTTTATCTAATGGTAATCGTTTTTTATCTAATGTTATTGCTGCTTACCTTCAGCTCCAGTTGTAGTACTGACAGATTATACCGCCCATGTCTTCCCCGTCTTACCAGCCATTTGCTTGTCCATACTTTTTTTTTCATTCATTTGTCCTTATTTCTTTTATTGTCTCATTATTTCTCAAAATTGCCAGTGGAGCTTGTTTGTTTTTGGTGTGCATTCTCAAGTGAGCGATTCCCCAATTCTATTTTATTTATTTTTCCATTTCAGTTCTGCAAAAAGAGTGACCTGTCGTGTTCAAGCGATGTACATCGTGAACTGTCCGGTACAGTTTAAGATCTAGATCTTTTAACCCCTGCATTTTATACACACATTTTAAGTAATAGCAGAATCATGTGACTGAAGAAAATCTATTAAAATAAATTAAGTATTAAATGGTTTGCAAATACTACCAGAAACCCTTTTCAACCATACATGAAGACCCCAAAACAGACCCAGAGCAAGCAGAGACAGAAAGTACCAATCTTACTTATTGAAGTGAAGGAAAATCCCAGATAGTTATATAAAATCTCCATCCTTCATTGTCTGCGATTTAGCAAATCCTGCATTGGACCTACTTTTGTCCTCAATTATTTTTTCACTGGTAAACAAAGAAGTGTCCTGTGTTGAAAAACAAATCCTGAAATAGAGCATCAGTGATGTTTTCTTGCAAGCAAACAATAAAGAAAATTGTGTGGCTTTCCAAAGGGACTAAAGGGGAGGGAAATGGCTATGAGTGGATGTCACTCAGAGTTGTACATCATACACCCCTCTGTTTGAAAACAGCTAGGAATTGTGATTCCTTTTAGCTTTAAAGAAATAACCTAATTTAGGTGGCCATGAGTGAGATTTATTTGCAAACACCTTCCAAAAGTTGACTTTTCATGACAGATGTGAAGCATGCATGTGTTCAAGATCATAACGCCTTTTTAGTTTTAGTCAGCAAGAGTTAATTTATCTGTTTTATCTTTATCCAGAGACCTGGAATGATCATAGTCAGAGCTAATTGTTTGTTTGGAAGAGGTAAAGTTATTCGCAAGAAGATCTACAATTTAAGCTACGATAATGACTGTTGTTGACGAGCTTTAGTGTCTGTTAAAATTATGGTCGATATTTGCCCTCGGTTTTTGGTCTACTGCATGGTTTGACGGTGTGTGAGTGGGCAGAGATCAAGTGGACCTGATCCAGCAGAGCCCGAGCTTCACCATCTGTCTCATCAGCAGCATGTTCCGCTGATCCCACTAATGAGGCTTAATTACATCCAGAGCTGGACGGTGATGAAGGTCAAAATCAATGTCTTCACTGATGCCTTAAACAAAACGTCTCCATTCCATCAGCCAGGTCTCAACTCGGCCTCGGGAACTTTAAGACAGAACGACCACATAAAGACCCGGAAAACTGGCAAAGAATTAACTTTCGGAGGCAACTAAGATGTTTCCTCGAACCGCAGAGGATTTATTGGGTTTCACATAAAGTTTGCATTTAAAAGAGAGGTTTCGATTCTGATTTGAAATGCAGTATTTTTCTGTACAGATCTTGTAAAGGCAATATTTATATTGTTTATCTGGAAGATCACTTTTTTTATTGATGTGTGTTTATAGATCGGCTTAAAATCCGCAAAATGGGGTTTCACTCTCTTCTGTTCCACATTTCTTTTATTGCTAGTGTAACTGTCTTTGTTTTGTCATTTAGATTTAGTAATTAAATTTAAATTGAATTGACCATCAGAATGAACAAACAGATGAGCTTTTCACAATGCCAATGAAAGCTTTGAAGAAATTGTTGAGCTGCATGGCCTGGAATGTGAACATGGAAGGTTGGAAATGTACTTTAAAAAGTGCTCTACCATGTAAACGTAACTTTTCAGATATTCCTTGCATGGTTTAGTATTGTTCCCTCATAAAAAAATGGATCAATTCATATTCATGCATGTTTGTGTGATCGTATTTTCTTTTTCTGTGAGCTGAAAATGGCTTGAGCCATGGCCATGGCACCGCCTACTAACCAATCAGATGAACCGCTAATGCATTTCAATGTAGAACTGAAGTGACATGGGCTGACACTAAAGAGCAACCATAGCAGTACAGAGTTGATAAACATTGAAAAGAAGTTTGTGAAATTGGTGTCATTCAAAAAGATGTTTTTGGATGTCCCGGGCCAGTGTTTTTGGCTTACCAAAGATGAATTTATTCGTCGGAAATGGTTGAATTTTCTGTGTAACAAGTAATAACCCGGGAACGTTCTTTGTATCGTTTTATAAACAAGCCAGAATTTGATAGAAGACAGGTAACAAGTCTGCTTTAAAAAATGGACACCTTTCAGACAATCCTGAGAATGGCTGAGCTCCATAATTTATTTCTCTGTGAATTAGGGAAGCAAGTGACGTGACGATGCCCTTGTTATTATAATTTTTCTCTTCAATCAGAGCAGTGTTTCATTTTCTGATGAGACTGTTGTTATAACATGTAGTTATAACAAAAGTACATTTAACAATGATTTATAGTGTTTCCCACAGAAAGTGTGTCCTGTTTTTAGTCAGAGGCTTCAGAAAGAGTATCAGTATAGCAGTGATATGTGAATCCATGTTTGTGATCATTTGAGGAGTAAAATGGCCAGAACAGTTTCTAAATTTCAGGTCTTTGTGTGTTTGTGACACAATTATCCTGTCTAAAATTAAGATAAACACAAGCAAATTCCACAAAATCTCATAATACCTCGATGGTGTTTAAGGCCCTTTAAGTGCTTTGAATGTGTGATTTTTGCACATCATTTCACATATAAGATTTAGATCACTCAATGTCAGTTTTTTAGTTTTACACAAAAACGTATACTTTAATTTGCCACTAAAAGCAATCAACAATATTTGCATTTATTTATTGCCTTTCTTTTTGTTAAAAATGGTTGAGTGCCTCTGTGTTTATGTTTCTGTTGTTGTAGTTTCAGGTGTAGTTTCAGATATAAATAATGAATAAATAATATAAATATATGTTCGACACTTAAATTGCTATTGAGTGAGTTCCAAAACAAGTTAGTTCAAATACTAAAAATCAGACAAAGATGTGATTATTTTATAAAACAGCTGCAGCAATTGTTCAATTTCTGAACAATGATGGTTTGAGAACAAGCTGTGTCATTTTTTGGGGAATGCATTGCACTATGCTTGTTTAATGGTACGCTGTGTTGCATGCTAAACAAACCTGTAATGATAACCATCAAAAGCAAAACAACAAACTACTTTGTTGTTTCTCTCTAAAAGCGTCTGGATTTGTAATTGGCTTGTATCAAATGGCAATTTTCACAGGTTTGACACCAAGGATTTAAAATGAAAGAAACTGCTTATAAATGACTCTTTTGTAACTCTTCCTTTCAACATCTCAATGATAATTACCTGTTGCATCAAGAGATTCACACATTTATTCATTCAACCTCACATCATCTTATGTACCACGACAAGCATAGGGCTGCTGACCTATTCATCAACCCACACCTTTATTATTCCTTAAATCATTTACTATCAACCTGTTGAAAGATTTCATTTGGACACTATTTAAAACACAAGTTGTATTTACATAAAAAGTATCACCACAATAGCAAAACCAATCATGTTGCAGGAAAAAAAAGACAACTCAGGACAATAAAACCCAAATAAAAAAAAGATGGCAAGCGCTATACATACCTCAGTCCAATACATCACGAACTGCCTTCAGACTTCCTGGCATAGACACAACAAGGTACTGGAAACATTTCCCGGAGGGTGTGGTCCATATTGGCATGATGGCGGATTCTAAGATTTAGATTTGGTTACTGTGTAGGCCATCTGAGTACAGTGAACTCATCATCTTTTTCAGGAAATCAGTCTGAGACTGGCACTTTATGACATGGCAGGTTCTCCTGCTGGCATCAGCATCAGAAGGTGGGTACATTGTGGTCATAAAAGGAAGGACATGGTTAAAAACAATAATTAAGTAGACTCTGGCATACGCTCAATTGGTACTAATGGACCCAGAGTGTGCTACCCCCACACCACTACACCACCACCATCAGTCTAAACCACTGATACAAGGCAGTTTGGATCCATGCTTTCATGTGGTAGACACCAAATTCTGACCCTACCAATTTAATGTCGCTGCAGGAATAGATTCATCAGAGCAGGCAATGCTTGGAGAAGGTGGTATTTAAGGCATATCGAAAATAAAATATTTCACAAAAACAATGTAAACACTTTTTTCAAATTAAAAGTGGTCTGTGACCTGCTGAGCCTTGAAATCATTAGGCAAAGTGGTGTACTTCCTCACTGGTGCCACAAAACATCCCACAACATCACACAGCTCATCAAAAGATCCATGTATCACGTGAAATTGTTGCATCCATATCTCTCTTGTAAAATCACCAACCCGTTTTCCCAAAACAAGCAATTAATGACTAAATGTACATTATTGGGGTGTAGGATCCCGCTAATAACCCACCATGGAGGAGCAAATAAACAAAACAAAAAAAAACTGAGGGCCCAAATACAGAGACATGTGAGATCCAGTGGAAAACTGGGTATTACTTTAAATGCAGGAAAAAAAGATTCAGTATCAGAATTTGCCAAACCGCAAGTTTGAAAAAATTTCACATCTGCAATTTCTGTTTAAACACTTTTAAATGCTTTTTTACAATTCCAATGCAAATTATTTTCAGCTACAATACTCCACTAAAAGCTGCAATCTCTGTCATACCAGAACCAGGCATGATGAGAAAGCTCCAGCCATTTATCTCAGCAGACCGTTTTCAAACATTAGGATGGCAAAAAGCCAGGACAAGGGGGTTGTGGGCCAGCGGAGAGACAGCTCAGGACAGAGAAGTCATTACTGAATGAAACAAACAAGGTCTGCCAATTGAAGAGGCTCTGTTTAGTTAGTGATTTTTTTAATGGGATTACTCAATGTGCTGCATTGGTTCGATACATACTTACCATCACTGTCATTAGAGACTCAAAAATTGGACCATTTTTTCAAAGTCATCCTTTGGCTTGTGGGCCACTTTCATATTCTGAGGCATCATATCATGGATGTTTTGCGGAAAATAGATAACCCTTATACCCCCACTGACTGATGGCATTTCATATTGTTGTCCAGCTACAGCACAGTTGCTCTCTTAGAGAAAGGTATCATGCCATTTTACTTGATCTTTTGTGCTGTATGTAAAGCGAGATGCTGACTATCAGATTCAGATGGAAGCAATTAGGCAAGTCTGAAGGTACGGAAAACCAAAATTTTTTCCAAAAAGACCAAATCAGATTTATAACAGGTACATATTTTTTCACTATCAATAAATTTGGTGGTGAGAATCGAAGGGCCAATGATTACTTTAAATTAAGAACAATAGTTGTTGTTTCACTTAATAGTGAGTCGCTTCGGACAATAGGGTCTGCTAAATGCGTACTTGTAAATGTAAAGAAATCGTATTAAAGGTTTAACGTTGTAACAGCCTATAGGTTTGGAAGTAGCTGTGTTTGCTAAGTTAAATATCTACCAATAAGAATGCTAGTTTTTTCTCCCTATTATAGATAGTTTAATGATGAATTTTGGAGAGTTTAATGTGAAAGGGGTAAGAGTAGATAAGTGGATAAGTGCTTCTTCCAACGCAGTGCTGCAATGATTGAATATACAGCATTCTGTAGGATGTTTTCATGGTTGTCTTTGTAATTGGCTTTTCCTTCTCAATTGTGATGTTTAGACATTGTGATTTTTTTGTAACCTTACATGCTTGTAATAAATGGAAATTAAAAATATAATAATAATAAAAAATAAGAAAGTGATCCACCATACCATGCTCTGAAAAAGGCTGGACATAAACAACAAGCACATAAATAAACACACTAATTTCCATCAGAATGGGAACATCACAGAAGGAAAGGTTTTTATTTCAACATTTCTAATTACTTTAAAATACTTAAATACTTTTAAATACTTAAAACTTTTTAATTATAACAAATAAATCCATTAACACCACTTTATATCAAACTGCACCACTTACAGTTATTTTCACAAGTTTTCATATGATGTTCCCAAATTTCTAAAGTGTTCAAAGATGCACATCAGAGAACCTTTACCCTTTCATCACTAAACTCAGCCAGTATAATCTCATGTTATGTACAACGTTATCTTGCAATGCTTTTTTGGATATGATCAGCCATACAAGGTCCGATCGGTCCCAAATTTAACCGATTGTCATGAGAGTCCAAGTCATATTACAAAAAACATAATCAATCATAGTGCCAGCTAGTTTTTCTTCTAAATCTCTTTTTTAAACTGCATTTTCTTTTAAAGGAAACAATTCTATTGACGATTCCAGGATCAAATATTCTCTGAAATAACGAGTTGTCATGGTGCATATCACTGCGAATTTGCCATAAGGGTAAGAGCACCCTTTTATCGCTGCTTGCAGCTTTAGTTAGTTTTGATTAATTTATTTTTTATTAATGAATGTCGTTACATTTTTTGACCAAGCATCCTATGTGTGTAACATTTAATCATAGCCTAAAATGTGCATTTGTAATACTATTGTATGTGACATTGACAAATATGTCATTCATTTCACATGGTATTTATCCAATTTTGACAATGTTATCTAGCGACATTTGGAGCAGAAAATCATGACTTTTCTTGCAGTGGTTGCACATTGGTGATCCTATGTTTGTTTCAAAGCCAGTTAATACCCTCACTGATGAAGTAACATAACTCATTGCTACTGTTCATCAAATCCACCTCCAGCGAGAGCTTCGCTTTAGATGAGAATTCAGGATGCTATGAGATAAATTTGTCGCTGTCACCTGTTAAACTCAAGCTCTGTTAGGCTTCAGCATCGTTTTATTGCTCGTAAATAGAAACTCTCTGCAAATAGTCCATTAAAACTCAAGCCAGCCTTAGGGTAGTGTAAGATTAAAACATGGCTGCTCTGTCCACGAGGTCCAGGTAAACGTTCCCTAAGCTTTATAGTGGAGAAAAGATACATAAAGTCAGCCATCAAACTCCTGGCCCCAGCCCCAGAGCAGGATGTAAGATCTTTATACGTCTGTTGGTAATACCGAATGCTCTTGTTCCTGTCAGAGCTCTCGCACTGATGAAAAACAGCATTAATCCACTTCAGTTTATTCCCTCCCAGTTTGCCCAGCAGGATTGGAGATTTACAACACTGTGTCTATCCTGTATGTATGTTTAACGGGGAAATGGTGCGAAGCAATTCAGTAAGTTATGACATCATACATCACATCCTAGAGACACATTGGCTTCTATTTCTTAAGCCAGGAAGCTCCATGGGAGAGCAAAAATGGCATTATGAGTTCTCTATAGGCGCGACGAATGTGAGCAGAACTCCCTCTAGGCTGATTTAGTGTTATGAAACAACCAATCAAACGCTCACGTCTGCTTATTTGAGGAATTGAATGTTCAGTTCTTTTGATGCACACCATAAACTGCCTGTACTGTATGTATTCTGAGATCAGTATCTGGTTTTAGCTTCAAAAAGCTGCCATCATTCGTGTGAATTAAAATATACGATCGAAGTTATGTCTGGGTAGAGTTTGTGTCCCCTTCCACTCTCACATGTGTCCCCATGATCTTTTCAGTTCAATCAGCCATCTTCCCCATCGTTTGCGCTGTTCTATATCATTTGTAGTCTTTTGTTTTTTTCTCTCCATCTTTGGGGAGCTCATTTACTACATTACATGCTTTTCTTTGCTTAAGTGAGGTTCTTTGTTGCTGTTACTGTTACGATCTTGCATCTTTGTTAGTTCACGTTTAGTTTTCATTGAACGGTGTGCTTTATAGATTAGGTGTTAGCCTCTCATGGATTTGTTTTGTTTGTGCTCACTGGCTTTGAGTTTTGTTGTAAACCTTCTCTGCTCAATAAAGGTAATTAGCTTCAGTTAATTCATCTGCTGTCTCTGTGTTTGGAATCCACTTGTGGCAGCTTCAATGAAGTGAGCATGAGGACAAATACTTACACTTTGAAAATAGAGCTCTGTAAAAAAAGGTGCAGTGATTTTCTTAAAAAAAAAAAGGTATCAATTACAGATCTGTGTTATCCTCTTGTGGAAAATGCTTTTCTTATGTTTCATTGGTTTGTTTGACTCAAGTCTGCCAGCATTTTTTAAAGGAACCAACGTGAACGAGACATGAAACCCTCAGGATGTAGGAGATAGAGCTATGCAGCACTATAAACCAGTAATGACTTGCCGAGGAGCAGCAACTTAAAAACACTTTCCTTAAATCGAACTTGAATCAAGATCTCAATTTTCTGCCTTTATTTCCAGGGGCAGATGGAACCTAGCGTTCAGCGGTGAAATAGCAGAGAAACACCAGCGCAGGAGGTAAGTCGAGGGACGTGAAGGATGACAGAGGATCACAGAAGATAAGTGCAGGATGTAGTGATTTTACGAGATGTGCCGAGTCTTCGAAAAGTTTGTAGAGTAATGGAGGGTGAGTTTCCGGAAAACGCATTCCGATGCATACTTTTTTATTGGAGGAGCCAAAATTATGACATCCAAAGCCTAGTTGGCCGGTTCAGATTTTTCAGTGATGCTTTTCAGCCACAAAGACCCCTCGGGCTCCACGCAAAATGTGGTTTTATGAAAGTGAGTTGCAGTCAGTTGAGTTTGGATAGTGTTTAAATAGTTTGTAGTTTAGGGAAAGAAACAGATTTAGGAGAGCAATTTTGTAAATATAAACTAAATGAACAAAAATGTCCCATTTCTGTACATCATTGCTTAAGTTATACAAGCACAAGCATGTTTTTTAATATTTATTATTTTTTATTATTATTTTTTATAATAATATATATATTTTTAAAAATTATTATCACTAAAACGATTTATACAATCAAAACCAAATCTAAACGGCTACAAACTGTCTGTTGGGATTTACTAGGTCTAAAAGTTTGTAAAATGTTTAAAATGTAATTTCTTATTTCAACTAGTTTGTTAATGGATGATAACGCAATCTTTTCATTAAAGATCACACAAACACACACACACACACACGCTAACTAATCTATACTGACTTTTGGATTATATATTTAGTCTCATTCCAGTGATTTTTTTAATTTTCTTTATTCATTTGCCTAATTTCAACATTTTGTGAAGAAACCTTTTATTAAATAAACAGAAATGTGTCAAATTTGAGTTGGATTGTGTGCATGAAAACAGACACCATTGTTTCAATTATTGGTCGTGAGAGATGCCAACACATTACTGTTACCATGAGTCTTACTGGTGGTTTATTCTGTAGTTTTTGGCACTGCTGTGTGGTTTTTTTTATATTATTTTCATTAGTCAGTGCCAGATCGTGTTATCTAAACAATGTCAGAAGCAGTGATTGAAATATCCAGAGTTTTTTTTCTCTGAATATCCTTTTCATACCCTTTGCAAAGCAAGCCATGCAGAACTCTCACCAGCAAGACTAACGGACCCCTGGATGAGGACTTTTAGCCTAACCAGCAACCGTTCTGTGTTTTTTTCTGTGGCGTTTGGGGAGCTTGAATGCTTGTATCCCACTTGAATCTGTTGCGTTTTGATTTTCCACTCTACGAGAGTGGAGTTTTCAGTTTTGGACTTTTCCCATCTTTGTTGTTTATTAAAAGGAGTTTTTATATTTACATTTTCCTGAGTCGTCTCTTGCATTTGGGTTCACACATTGTCCCGTCGTAACAATTACAAAAATGTACCACATCCCATGTTATGTATTTCAGATGCAGCTAGGGGGTCCATCCATCCATCTTCATGTCGGCTTTATTCCCTTTCGGGGTCACCACAGCGGAATGAACCGCCAACTCACTGGCATATGTTTTACGCAGCGGATGCCCTTCCCTGCCGCAACCCATCGCTGGGAAACATTCACACACACATTCACACTTTAACACTATGGGCAATTGTTCTTATTCAATTCACTTATTCCGCATGTCTTTGGACTTGTGGGGAAACCGGAGCACCCGGAGAAAACCCACGCGATCACGGGGAGAACATGCAAACTCCACACAGAAATGCCACCTGCCCCAGCCGAGCCTAGAACCAGCGACCTTCTTGCTGTGAGACGACCGTGCTACCCACTGCGCCACCGTGACGCCCAGCTAGGGGGTTACATGTGAAAATGAAGCTTTAAGAAATTAAGCCTTTCTTGAACCAACTGACACACGCGGCTTCTAACCATCAATAGCAGGTAGAATTCTTGGGTGATTATTTTAAGGCAGACACAGTCCATTGTTTCACCCAGAAATGGCGAAGATTAGGGACATCAAGACGGTAAACATGGTTACCTTTTAAAGGGAAAGAGGAGCTTATTAGCTGGCTGGGGATTGGCTAGCGGGAGGTGAAGGGTGAGTCCTGGATCTAGTTGAACTGTGATGGAGATAGAACTATCAAGCATCTTGCTAGGTTACCTAACAGAGCCTTTCCATCATTGAGATGAATATTGTTAAGAGCTTGGTATTTAAAAAAACATGCTCCCCTGATGGGCGAGGCCTTAACCCCGCTGTGCTGTGCGATGACCTGCAGAGCTCTCAAAAATCATTGTTTGTATTTATTACATTTCCTAAAATAAAACTTGAGTAAGATTTGATTGCTGAAAATGAATATAATATCTATAATTGTCAAAATATAATTGTAATACAGGCCACATGTGTTCAACCACCAAATCTCTTGCTTTCTCTCTCTTTTAATTCAGTCTTATTCATGTACTCTTTTTAAATAAGCAAAAGAGAAAGAAAAAAGACGGATCAGTTCAAGAACGGCAATCCTGTCACCTTTGTTCTCACACAAGAGTGTCTCACATTAACATTCGAGGAGGAAATCGTCTTTGATTAGTAGAACGTCTGTATTCAGGACTGAAAATTGTCTTTACATTTTAATTGGAATGAGGCGACTTGCCAGAGTGGGACCTGGTTCTCTGTCTCCATCCCTCGACCTCTGGCTCTCACCATCCTTTTAAGCTCAACAATAAGAACATGAAAGAAAGATAGAGGATTGCGCTGACCCACATGGCCTTGTGCAGCTTTAAAGAGAAGATTAAAGTCTGGAGGATGTAAAAAGTGAGGTCCATGAAGGGATGTCTGAAAGGGAATCTAATGTACAGGTTACAATGAGAGTTCACTAACTTTCCTCAGTCAGCTGTCAGACACTGATTCGATTCTTATTGAAAACTTACTGAGCGTGTAGTTGTTCATCTTCTCAACTACATTAAAACATAGTACGTAATGAAGGAATCGAAAATGACGATACATGGCTTTGATATGTCAAGAAGCCTTACAGAACAATGTCCAGTTTATTGACTGATATTGCTAACCGTATCAGTCGAGAAAGAGTATTCGCATTTGAAAACAGAAGTTTTATAAATGGGCAAAGCGAGCGTTGCACAGAGCGGCATCTTTGGGAGGTGGCATTGTGCATTGGCAACCCAAAAACTAAAGGGGGTGCAAGAGAAAAGGCCCAAAAGCCTAAAAAATGAGGCAGCAAAGTATGTTAAAATTACAGAATCAGAAATATGTTTATTGCCAAGTGTGCACGTGCACACACAAGGATGTTGCTGTGGTACAGTGGTACTCTCCAGTGTTTTTACATTAAATGACACAAGAAACATTGAATGGTAAAAACAGTTTATATTAGTCAATATGAGTATAAATACATTGCTAAAGTTAGAGATAGATAGAATAAGGTGTATGAGTGGAGATAGTCAGAAGTAAAGTATAAAACTATAACTATAGAAGTCCAAGGTGTTTAAGAGATGTGTTTTGGCGGTAATGTGCAGAACAAAGCGTAAAGTAAAAATAAAGTGCAGGAACAGAACAACAGAATGTGGAGCGATTGGAAATGTCCACATCAGAGTCCTGTGCTTAGTGCCATATTTAATGGACATATATGAGAGCGGTGGTTGGGAAAGTTATGGGTTCAGGAGCTGAATGGCGCGAGGGTAAGAAGCTGTGTTTGTGCCGGGCTGTCGTGGTGTTTGGGGCTCTGAAGCGCCGGCCAAAGGGTAAGAGCTAGTTGTCTGGGTGAGCAGCATCTAGACCAATTTTGAGAGTCCTCTCTCATTCTGGATGAATAGAAAAAGAGAAATAGAAAAATTCTCATTCTACAGTTTTTGAAGGGAGAATAGGGGAGCTCCAAAGATTTTTTTCAGCAGTCTGAACTTTCGTCTGGAGTCTCCGGATGTCTGATTTGGATGCTGAGCAAAACCACACAGTGATGGAGGTGCAAAGAACAGACTCGATAATCACTGAGTAGAACAGGGTCGGCAGCATTTGAGGGAGGTTGAACTTCTTCAGCTGGCGCAGGAAGAACTGCCTTTGCTGGGCCTTCTTTGCAATGGAGTCAATGTGGGCGCTCCACTTAAGGTTCTGTGAGATGGTGATTCCTGAGAACCTGAATAACTCTACTGGTGGAACTGTGCTGCTCATGATGGTGAAAGGGGGGATGGGGTGGTGTGGGGCTACTATCATTTCCACTGTTTTGAGTGGTTTCCCACAAGTAAAACATCACTAACGTCTGCTGTTGGAAAGAACAATGACATTTTGGTATGGTTGTTAATAATTTTTTTACTCATAATTGTCATATCTTAACCAAGAATTACACAATTTAATGGATTTAATGCTATAGCAAGAGTTTATGTTATTTAATAAAATAGCATGGCCGCTGGCACACCCAGTAATACCCAGCTGCACCGTAATACCCAGACTGGTGAGGCAGAGCCAGAGTGAGCACATTACGCTTCCTTGTCATAAACAATAGGACATAGCAGGACGATTTAAAAGCTAAAAATCTATCAGTGATTTATTAAAGGAACTGTTTGTTTCAGTTTCAAAATGTTTTCTAATATAATTATTGCACATTTATTAAATTATCTTTAAATATATATCTTCTCCAAACAATGTTTATTGTATTTTTTACATTAGGTTAATGTGCAGAAATGTATCCAATCAGCATTAATAATATTACAAAATGATTCAGATAAAAACATTAATAATAAAATGAAGAAAAAAACTGCAACCCCCCCAAACACATGTATGTGTACTGTACATATACATAATATACAGTACAACAAAAAATGCATACTGACAAGAAAAAATTAAGGAATAAATATTCAATCCTGTCACGCGTATTTTGAATAGGATTCATGTTCCAGGGGCTATTCTTGATGTAATTTTCATGATGATTAAAAATCATATTACCATTACAATTGTGCTTTTACTGTGGGGTTGTTTTAATGGCTATTTAATATTTCTAAAAGTAGAAATTAATTACCATTTAAAAATAAACTAGTTGGATTTAGTTTGAGGGAAGGCTAATGCATCCTCTCAATACATCTTCATTGAATAGGTTTGATTAAAAAACCTTTGAACAAATAAATTCTGATTTATTCATTATCCTTATTCATTAAACAGTTGTCAACAACAACAAAAAAACTATCTATAATGACTGAGAACTTCAGTTTGTGCAATTAGTAACGATTTGTGCATTAGACATGGCGTTCAAGTATTAATTAGTTTCAAGCGTGGCAACTGGAGAACGTATCGAACGAACAGGTCTCCTTTAAATCAATAATTTCAATAAAGTCATTATAAATGCTATTCCATGCTTCCTGCAGAGCTGTACTGGACATCAGTGAACAAAGTAATCATTTGTAACATGAGCTGCAAGTCTGTAAAGGTGACCTCGGTGAGCAGACTTATCATGACTCTGCACACTTGAAGTGTTCTCTGGGAGAAGGTCCCATAGGGCCCAGCGCTCCAGACTGGCTGACAAATGAGGACAAACCGAAGACAACAAGCAGAACTTATAAAAACAAGCAGCCATCGATAACAAGGAGAAAGACACTTTTGACAGCTTTAGAAAAAAATGATTTTGAAAACAAAAAAATGAAATTTTGTTGTAGTTTGACATGTCTGTTCTGTGATTAAATACGTTATTGAATATGATCTGTGCTTGTGTGGTCCTGTACATCTCAGAAGATATGCTTTATCACAGAGAAGACCCAAACAATGCTCTCTCTGTCTCCATTAACCATATGGAGCTCTGTGAGTAATCAAAAACTGTGCCATCAGTAAAGGGATTTCAAATGAACTCAGTTCCTCCAGATACCTGCGGATTTACTGCAGTGATGGGGTAGCATGGAGTCCATCTGTAGAACTCCTCAGCTTTTTGAGATCCCAGGTTGGCCTGTTAGTGGCCTTCAGCTCTTCTGCATTATATGGTCTGGCGTATCATATCTTCTTCACAATACCTCATAGATTTTCTGTGGAGTTAAGCTCAGGTGAGTTTGCAGGCCAACTAAGGCCATGCTCCTTAAACCAGGCACTGGTAACTTCTCCTCCCGCTGGCAGCTGACTCGATTAAATATCTTTCAGATCCAGTTCAGGATACTCCACAACTGACGGTTGGTGTAAAAAAATAATCATATAACTTTAATAATACGCTTGCCGAAACAATCCAAGTTGAGAAAATTAACATAAGTTCGGGAGGAGCTTGGCTGATTATTGCCTATTTAATAAGATGGTCCCGTTTATCTCCAAGATATAAGACGTGACCTATGGGGCAACATCTACGTTGTTCAAGCTATCCCTCCTTTCACCCCTTCCCCACTTCAAAGGAGCTTCCTCAAGGGCCAGGTTCCATTCCATGCCCCAGACTCCTCACTTGGAGAGCTCGCCTAGTAGGGGTGGGCCATATCGTATCGTCCACGAAAATACTGGTACAAATATTAATAAGGTTAAACATTTTCATATTATGGTACTCTGACGTAATGACGTCATGCATTTTGCGTAAGTCACGCAGCTTGAGTAAGCGCCACCCAAAACTCAAAGGAGGATGCTAGAACAGCGTTGGAGAGCTAGCAGGGCTTTAAGAAGTTCAGAGGAAGTGTTAAATCCCAAAAATGAATTAAGTTCGTGGTGTGGAAGTGTTTTGAGTACAGCAGACCATGCGCTGAAAATAATACAAACTCAATGAAAGAAACAAGAGTGCATGACTACAGACAGCGAGGGAAACGGTATTAAACCAGTTCAACTGAACAAGAGGATCGTACCCTCGTGCTTCGGATACCGTCACAGTGACAGCGGCGAGTTTACATTGAGTTACTTGTGCCTGATCACATGTTAGTGTAATGTTATTTATGATTCACTAAATCTAGAACTGAGTTAAAGCATCAACAATGTGAGCATGCACTGTTGCTGCAGAAGCACCGTCTCTAAACGGATTAATATCACAACCTGGGAGCATGACCATGCTAACTTTTAGCTAGTTTAGAACTTTTACGTCATTACCCAGCGTATAATTCGAAACCAAAGCCCTGAAAGAGGAAGAGAGAGGAAGAGCTTGCTCGGCTCCACTTCAGCCAATCACGGAACTCACGCAGAGGGCAATTCATCGAGCTGACGCAGAAGTATAAATCAGGCCTAAGCATTATGGGTACTGTAGTACTAATAATGCAACGTTATCAGGCAACATGCCAGCTAAACATGATAAACATGAAGAAAAAAACGAATAAAGCCATCAAACATTAACAGTTAACATCACTATAGCATTATTGTTATTTATTTTCTCTAAAACCCAATCACACAGATGGAAAAACAAATGACTTCTTTGAGAAGATAATGGTTTGATAGTTAACGGAGTATTTGAAGTGACACTTTTATTTTAATTTTGTTATTATGTTCTGTTCTATACTACAAGGTGCAGTGTGTGTGTTTTATGCGAATAAAGCAGTGCCATTTATTGTGTAGGGTTGCATTTTATTGAAATTGATACAAATATTTTACTGAACATTTTGCCATCCAAAATATCATATTATATAATTTTCGCCATAATTCCCAAAAATACTGTGATACTATTTAAGGGCCATATCGCCCACCCTTTAGTCTAATATGGTTCTCTATCGCTAGCCAGTCACGTTTGCGACACTAGGCAATTATGACCAAGAGCGGAAAGGAGAAATCCGTGAACTGTGGTCTAGCGCTCATATTGGGTGATCGATTGTTTGTTACTATGGTTACAAATATAGCGCAAGGATATATAGAGTGAACACACCCATCTGAACTACCGGTTCGGTTATTTAGAAATATGCAACACCTGCCAGCCAATCAAAATTTAGTAATCAAACAGAAAGTGGCAACATTTAATTAATGCCTAATTTATGCATTAATTCATGGCAAGTTGTGACCCCTACCACAACGTGTTACTGTTGTTTCTACTATTGGTGGGTTTTTTAATATTAGGTGTAGGGAGGCAGTGCTTTGAATGTTGGCTTCCCTAAAAGAAGAAATGATGAAAAAGTAAACAACGTATAACTTCACTATATATTTTCAGCTATTCACTAGCAATCTCTTTCACAGGTTGGACAAAGTAGAACGCCATAATTAATTTTAAATTAATTTTACTTCAAAAACTTAAATATTGATTAAAAACACGGAGTAACGATAATAGCATAATTATGCTATTTATCAATGCTCACAACCTCATCAAAGAACTAAAATGTTTTGCACTGGATTCAAATGCACAATTGAAGTCTAGCATCAGGTCGGGGAGAGCGTGGATTAAAAATCCCAAACGCTTTCCGTTGCATGAGGCAGCCTGTCATTACTAAATTAGCTCTAAATAAGGGTTTGGTTTCAGAGATGCCAGTCGTTCCACCACATCTTCGCTTATCCCCCATTACGCTAGCAACCTTTTATCATCCACTATCCCTAATTACTCTCAGATTGTGTAATTACCAGGAGACTGTTAATTAAAACCCAGAACGCCATGACGAAAGACCCCAAGAAGAAATAACTGACTGAATAATAGAGGGTCTTGAAAGAAAGAGCTGCTGAACCCAAACCAATCAAAACTCATGTAGCATGTAGAGCTGCAGCTAATTTAATAAGGATTCTATTCTGGTTAACATCGACAAACTTTTAACCATGATTTTCCCATTATAGACTAAAATACGCTCTGGCTTCTCTCTTTGAATGGAGTCGGTCAAACTTGATATGTTAAGAGTAACTAGTAGCCACTACACAATGATGAAATTAGCTTCGAGAAGATGAAACAGGTACAGAGTTGAGTATGCTCAGAGTATGCGACAAATGTACTCAAGTAAAAGTACTTGTGAAAATATTTACTTAAGTAAGAGTTTCCTCATCAAATTGGAAGTGGATAGATTTTCGCTAATTATCTGATCGCTTCTCTCGACACGGAACTTCACAAAAAAGTATATAAACAAAATTTACTCAAGTCCTTAGTTACTTCAGATCTGAACGGTACAAGGCAAAAATGCTAGCTTTTTTTCCCAATGGGATTTTTATTTTCCATTTTGTTAGACAGTCAGTATCTTTTTGGTAAAAAAAAGAAAAATATGTTTTATTTAACTAATAAATATATTGTAATAAATATACATTACAATTGTTACCTTTATATGTTGAATATGATAAATGGTTGATGAAACAAAACTACAATTTGTAATATAGTTTATGTGATTAATTTGTCAGTTTTTATTGCATTGTGTCAGTCTTTTTTTTTTTTGTATTTCTTAAAATTGCTGTGGGCTAATTTTAACAATACTTCAATAGTGTCCAAATTTTTAGTTTTGGTTGGTTGGGGGGCCAAAATCTTGCCTAGTGCAGCAAATTGGTCAGGGCCAAATTAAGGGGTATCAATAAAATATCTGGTTCAACAAATGATCTGTACGTTTTCCTCTCAGTCCCGAGAGTTTTTCTATTACGTGCTGGTTTAATAAATAACATAAACAAGGAATACCATCTTACTTTAATTATCATTTAGCTTTCAATCACAACGGCAAGGCTAACGGCTCTGGGAGATTAAAACTGGACTAAATAGACTCTGACAGAGGCTGTTTTTCCCTTTGAGGTGTATCTCAAACAACAAATCGGAGTTATAGTCAGTAACGAAGCCTGATATTCATCTCCTCAATAAAGAAGATCAAGAGTAAAGAAATCAATGAAGGGGATAATTAGCTAAACACAGAGGGCAGAATGTGCAAGTCGACAGACACTCGATGTGCAGCCGCATCTGGTCTGTCTGCTTTCATTCTCGGTTGCCCAGCCATCCTTATGAATGTTTATTTGTTATAATTAGCTTCCAAATGTCATATTAAAATTAAGCGGCGCACTTTAAATTCTGTGTCTAATGCAATAATGCTGTAACTGTGAATGCTAAATGTGTTATGAAAGCTCATCAGTCAAACCAAGTCTGTTTTGTCTCTTGATTGATGTTGCCAGACGCTGTTTTGTCCTTTATTGTCCAAAAATAGGAGTAAGTCACAAAACAAGTCCTCAAACTTGAATGCAGCTTCTTTTACTTGTGTGTACTGCAGTATTACCCTTCATAAAGGACACAATCATGCAAAACGCAGGATTTCTGTCTGATGTAACATGCCAAGGAATTTGATTTAATATGAAAAGCTCAAGGGTGAGGAACGCAGCGGAGCAGATTAATGAGCGCCGTTTCAAATTAAGCTGCCACTTATTCATAGCAGTAGAAACAAGGATTTAATAAACATCAAGAATAGGTTTATGATACAAAACCATAGTTTGTGATTTTATAAAATGGGTGCTGCAAATTGGGGGCATGCGGCTGAAATAAAAGAAAAAGACACCATGTTTAAGTCTATATTATGTACATTATACAATATATTCGCTGGATTACAAAGTGTTGCACTGCAAAAAATGAATTTTAAGCAAAGCTGAAAATGCTTAAAATTAGATTGAAAATCTTGATTTTCTTATTTTTGGAAGAATTTTCTAATTTAAACCTTTTGGGTAAAGATTACTTTGCTTATTTTGAGAAAATAGCACTTATATTTTCTTGAGGAAAAAAAATCTTATTCTGGTCATTTATTTTCTTGAATTAAGAAACTTTGTGAAACAAGTTGCCGATTTTGCCACTGATCTTAAAACAAGAATCTTAAAACAAGAATTCTTAAAATTAGCAAAAACGTCTAGCTGGTTACATAAGCTGTTGGATCTTAAAAACATACAAAAACTCTCAAAACAAGTCTTTCCAAGCTGTAAAAAAGCATTGAAACTAGAATATTCCAACTTGTATCTAGTCACTAGTGGTCTTAAAACTAGACAATCTAGACTTATCAGAAACAAACTAACTTGTCAGCACTGATAGCGCAGCGGTCAGAGCGCTCACATGTGGAGCTGAAACCTCTGGTGACGGGGTTCGAATCCAGTTCTGGTCCTTCAGTGATCTTCTCTCCAGAGCTCTACTAAGTGTTCTTCCTCTCTCCTATCTGAACTGTACTAACTACAAATGCATCAATAGGCTTAAATCATATATAATATAATTATTTAAATTGTAAGCTAGAATTTCTAGTTTTAAGAACCCATATTCTACTTTAAGAACTAAAATTAAGCACAAACTTTCTTAATTTAAGGTCATATATACTTATTTTAATACAAAATTTTCTAAGTTAGTCTTAAATAAAAGAGAAAACATCCTAGTTTTAAGACATATTGTCTAGTTTTAAGACCACTAGAGACTAGATACAAGTTGGAATATTCTAGTTTCAGTGCAGTTTTACAACTTGTAAAGTCTTGTTTTGAGAGTTTTTGTATGTTTTTAAGATCCAACAGCTTATGTAACCAGCTAGACGTTTTTGCTAATTTTAAGAATTCTTGTATTAAGATTCTTGTTTTAAGATCAGTGGCAAAATCGGCAACTTGTCTATTTATCAGCTAGAATTTTTTTCTAATTTTAAGAAATCTTGCCAACTCAAATTTGCTTACCCCATTGGCAGATTTTTTGCTTGATATAGGAAGAGTTTAACTTTATTTGAGTTTTTTTATCTTGTTCCAAGAGTGCATTTTTTTGCAGTGTATAGTATTTGTTCAAAAACATCATTATTGTATTTTTTTTTTCTGGTTGCATGAACCCCTTCAGAACTGAATAATTTTTGTGCCATTAGGAAAATAGCGGAATTTAATAATAATAGTTAATGTTAAAAATAATATGTATTAAGATTAGAGCATGTGGGGAACTTGAACATGAAATGGCTAAACAAGCAAACGACAAAATGAACGAGGAAAAAAATTATTGAAAAGTTGTGTTTGCATGCATTCATTTGAATTTAGTTCGTTGTTAAGCAACATTTCGTAAATATCACAATCTACACCTAAGGCCCAGTAAATTGGGTCTAGCGATGCCAATGTCCAATAGCAGTCTCCATCGAGTAGTTAGAGCCTTCCTGTTTTGTTTGGATACTGCATGCAACAGGAAGAGAAAGCGCTCAAACCCAATCCACAGCGCAAAACACAGTGTCATTCTCCATCTCTTGTTCAAACTCCTTCTGCAGAACCCACAGATTTAGCTCTACTCAGATATTAGTAGTAATTACTTACTTAGCTAAGGTCTCCAAATATTAAAGATCTTAACAAAGTTTATTATTATACATTTTAATCTGAATGGTTAGAGTTGATTCAGCCTTCAGCAGTGGACCCTCACTTTAAATATCTAGTAGACAGATAGAGTTTAAGGTTGTTATGCTCCTTGTTATGGCAGATGAAGATCAGACTTCGCAAACAACGGAGAAGTGATCCGCAGGGAGTGCTCGCTGGATTCAAGGAGTTAAATATAGTTAGCCCAATGCTTAAAACCTACAGCCAGGAAACAAGTAAATTTCTGAAACCTCACAAGACACCAAGCTTTCCCATCATCTGCTTTCTTGTTTGTTTGTTTTTGTTCCTCTTTTCTTTCTCTGAAGTAAGATGTTCCTATATGTTTAAGCTTGGAAGTCTGAGCCTCACACCACACCGTCCAAAATATGTAAAAAAAAATTGAAAAAAGAAAGAATAAATGCAGAGATAAAACCGTAAATGATTAAAAGAAGCTATAACACACAAATACAAATGTTTCGTTAATTTCCAAAACATATGAGTTTAATTGATTCAGTTACTACACACATATTTCCAGTATTCATGTTTATTTATTTTAGATTAAAGTACATTTCCTTCTTCCTAGTTGTAGGATCTAGGCTTTTTGAAACGCTGTTTCGAAAAATATTAAACGTAATGGAAGCCCATTTTTACTAGATTATAGTTGTAATTTTGACTTTTTAAAACATTTACCACAATGTAACATTATCGTAACATAAGATCATCGTAAAAAAACATTTATGAATCACGTAATAACTTTGGGCTCCGCAAAATGCAATGTTTACCGTTGCTCCACCCACTGCCACGCTTCCACCACGCCCGTACTTTTTTATGGCTTTCTGTAATCTCCTCATCAGAAGAATTATGCTCTGCTCTGATTACTAGTCAAACTTACAGAATCAGGGGTAACGTTGCACAATTTCATTGTTAGTTTAAGTTTTGGTCGCTTTGTCTTTGTGTATTATTATTCGGCAACAGCTTATCGCAGATGCACATCCTCTTGATGCCTGTCTTGTCTTGCTGTACCTAGTCAGTGTGGAGTGCTGGACTCTACCCTCACCCGAGGTACTGAGGATCGCGATGGGCTGACCGCTCGGACTCACTCTACCTACACCCCTTGAAGGAGCGGAGAACCAGCCACCCTTCGTTAGCGTTTTGTGCTCCATATCCTTGCCTTTGTTCTATTTTTGGACTGTGAGCTGTTCCTCCTGTTCTGTTGAACAGCTGTTTTGTTTTGCCCCTTCAAGTCATTAAAGACTCTGGGTACCGATTCCCTTGCTTCTGGGTCCTCCTTACTACCATCGTGAAAGCCCTTCTTACTGCTTGGGGCTCTTCATCAGCACTCAGGACGATGAAAAAAGCATTAAGTTTCAGAGCCATAAGTCCTTGTCATAAGTCCCTGAAATCGATTTCCAATGTGGAGTCCTTTCTAAGTTTGAAATGCAGTATCTATGCAATTTCCCTCTTCGATGCTGGTAGGAGGGATTTTTTAAAATAAATAATCCTTCAACAAGCATCTCATTTCATTTCTTGTCAATGTGTCATCAATTTTCTCAATTTAGTTTGGTGTCATACAGTTGTTTTTAGAATGCATTTTCTCATTTTCTTAGCCTCAAGTTAGTCTGAATCTTATGAGCCAGCCAAATAGCCCATTTTTATTTTTGGTCTAGTTAATTTAAGGTTTTTTCTATACCCTGGGAGATGGGGTCTGAAACAGTCGGGTCTCTTGGCCCTTTAAGAGTTTGTGCGGGTCAGATCCTAACCATGCAGAACATGGCTATCACATATTCTGCATGGAGAGCTGCTGAGGCAAACCCTCCAGAGCAGCTCTGGAGCGCCATCAAAGCAAATCTCCTCATGTCCATGCTTCATGATGACTTCAGTTTTTCACACCAGTCTGCGTTTGCTAATTTCACAACCCACTGGCACTCATTCCACAGAGAAACCAGGTGAAACCTATGAAATCTCCAGAAAAGTTATGGTTTTCATCAGAAAATCTGCACTCAGTGGTGTTGATAAATTTGATACATTAATGAATCTCCATAAATTAATAGGAATGTATTTCAAATGTTCTTCGTGGGTTTTATAGGATTGGATGTTAAGATGTGAATTGTAGATGGATGAAGGAAACACATAAAATAAAATCTATGTTTTCTAATAAAATTATTTCATTTCAAAACTCATGGGATTCTTATAAATAGCTTTGTGTTAAACTGAGGACACAGGTTTAAAAATAAAGACAGTCTAAAGTTCATTATTTTGTGAGAAATAAACTCAGATTCAGGCTGTAAGTAATAAAATAAGATTCAGGCAGTTGCTGAAATAAACAAGTACAACGTTTTGAATATAACACACCAAAAAATATGATACCGTTATCACATGCTTATCACGCATGATACTAATTTTTACGGTATTTTACACATTCACACACTGCAATTTTCTGCCAACAATCTCCTCTGACTTTGGTAGCAGCCACAGTTTTACTACAACATTAAATATATGCTTAAACTCATCGTATTTTCGAACTATAATCTCTGGCAGAGAAATAGAATGATCTCGCTCTCTCTGTGTTCATCGTGATTGGTTATTCGGTGCCTATGTCAGTCCTGTACACGAACGCGCCTGTGAACTAATCAGAGCTTCAGAATCCTGACTTGACAAAAAAGTTGAAGAGTTCTTCATGGTACCAGTTAAACACGATTGTCAAGTTGAGTTTGTTCAGTCACTTTCATGGTACAGGCCCCTGGAACTAATCTCAGACGAGTTAGGAATCCAGGAACAGTAACCAAACAGACCAAGATTGATCCTTTTGTTAAGAAAACATCAGAAATGTATATGTTTGAGTGAACCCCTTTTTAATAAGAGTATTAAAAAGATGCACCTTGATTTAAGAAGTTATTCACTTCACTGCTATCGACCGGTCTATTCTCTACAGCACGTGTCAAACTCAAGGCCCGCGGGCCAGATGTGGCCCGCCGTGTAATCTAATGTGGCCCGCGAGAGCTTAAAAGTTTTGAGTGTCTAAAAATAAAAAAAGCGGAAACGAAATAAAACTACATTTCCCACAATGCCTTTGGCCTATGGTAGCCGCAACGGTGTTTTCGCATCCATACTCACGAGTGAAACAGCTAATAGTTTATCTGTGATCTGTTTCTTGAGCCTGATGATAAAAGATGATGATTTATATGATATGTCTTCAGTCTGTGGGGAGCCCCCCCCCCTCTCCCCAAAAGGATTTATATTAGAACAACAAGCATACAATTGTTTCTATGCAACTGAATTGTCACTTGAATAAGTTATAAATAATGAGTTATTTAACATTAAGGAGTAGTTACATTTATTTTACATTCCATTCGATTACATTGTTTTACATTTATAAGATACATCTGGCCCTCATGTGGCCCTCGGTGAAAATGAGTTTGACAACCCTGCTCTACAGTGTGCATCTGCTGACATATTTTCCTTAAAACTGTTATTCTGTTTCTCATTTTGTTTTGTTATATTCCAAGTGGTACCCCATATTCAATTTTATAAAGCTGGCAATAAAGATTGTCATCTCTCACTATCTTCAGACTCCATAGTCGAATCTAACTGGTCCATATTTTTATTGAAACTTCGTACCGAACTTTGCTCTGTACAAGATTCTGATTTAGCAAACTAGTGCAACAGATGCATTTCAGAAAAACAGGTTGTAGAACAATAACAGAAACAGAAAGAATTGCTTCTCATCAGCGTGAGTTGAGATAATGAGGGCAGTTTACCAAGAAATATCCTCAAAGGGAGCTCATTTGACGGCTCCATTTTAGATTTTCACAAGTAATAAATGTTTGAACTTTTTAGATGTTTCACGAGGAATAAAAAGGCTTCCGAAGTCGCATTAACAAGCTTCCTCGATCGCATGAACGAACACACTTGAGACTACCAGCTTGAGCTTTCAGAAGTTGTTTTATATGCTTCTAGTTCTACATTTAAAATTGGGTTTTAAGCAGACGTTGCTAAAACGTACAGAGGAATGCAGAGAACCAAAAAAACTGAATTTTAAACCTACTGAAAAGTAGTCAAATGTATTTTAACATCACAACCTAGCTTTTTATAACTTTACATTATAATAAATTTAAAATTTAAAACTTTACTTTTATAATAAATCACTAATTTGTCCATATAAATTGCTTTAAAATGCGTGTTTTAAAATCTGTTTGTCTACCTACAATAAACTCCATGTAGATGCTGTACATGCCACGCATGAGCAATATAACAAAACAACTCCAGAAAAGTCTTCTCTGCAGTTTCTTCTTAAATTCTAACCTGGGGAAAGAATGAGGCAAGGATGAACCTCGCTAACAAAGAGCGCTTTAGAGATTATGAGTCTCTATTCTGCCCTGAAAAATCCACTTTCCTCTGATCAGATTTGGCTAATTTCCATTCTATTCTGTCAAATATATCCGTCTGTAGCCTGAAAAACCTTGATTTCTACACATTAATAAGCTTAGAATTGCCTCCAGTTTATATTATATTTATAAACAGTTTATATTTAATGGCTGCAATATACTTTAATAAAAAACACATACTATGTCGGCTATACTGCCATATACAATCTGATGACAATAAAATAAAATAGAAAAATTATGATTTTTTTCCTTACCTATAGATACCGTATGTAAAACCATCAGTGCATTCTGCATGAGGGGAGAGAGAACAGAAAAAAGTCCTAAAGCATAGTAAAAAAAAATACAATGAAATAAAAAAATAGGATAAGTATTACAATATTTATACTAGGCAATTTCATGTCCTAGCACAAAATAATGAATAATAACAGAAACTCTTGCATTTCAAACTGTGAGAATACATAAATACATTGAGTTCACTTTTCACTCATTTAGTTGACTAATTAAAAAATAATAATTGCTGAATAATCAACAATGGGAATAATTGTTAGTTGCAGCCCATGGAGACAATATAATCATTATTTCACCAATGGTAGAACATTTCTATCTATTTTCTTGACAAATGTCATTAAAAAAGTTTCAGTATGCTCTGTTTACAAACCAGCTTCACAAGTCACACTGTATTCTTTTAGAAAAATCTGATAAGTTGATTTACCTAATTTATGCAAACTGCTACAAGCCTTTGCGCTCAACATACAAAGCATGTGAAAGCAACCTAGTTAAGATTCAGCTCTTAGGGGATAAAGGCAAAAGCTTTATTGAAAAACTAAACCGAAATATGCATTAATTCTTCAACACAAACCATTAAGATGAGAGGTTTTATAGAAAACGTACAGAGGAATCCAGAGCTCTAATCTGAATGAGATATAGAAGTTCAGGTCAGAGTTCAGAGATGAACAATGAACACGTCACACAACACGACCACATCCAAGGACACCATCATTCACTCCTCCACATCACTGACACAAAACTGAGCGGGAATCAAGCTCATATGTTCATCTGACACCTCTTTAACTGCTCTGACACAGCAAACACATCAACAATGATAGAGTACCATGTTCAGCGATAGCGAGTAGATCTTATACCGTCTCAGCCATACGAGCACAGCTTCACAAGCACTTAAAGGGACATTGCTCATGATTTTGAATTAGAGGTATATACATTTATTGTACAGGAAGTAGATGTTTTCAATTCATGGTGGACTGTATGCTCCGACAAAAAATGTTCAATTATTCCATACTGTAAGATTGTATATATATATATAAGACTGTAAACATTCACTTGTATATAGTTTCTTGGGAAATTATGCACTTTCCCAAGGGCGATGAGTTTCTGTTACCTTCCTCAGAAATTTGAGGCGGACGTCACAGACTCTACGTCTGTTTTTAAAAAGTCACGTCAGTGTAAGCAGTAACCCCTGAACCCAGAAAACACAAGAAGAAGAGAAGGCCACGTTATAGGTACGATTCCCTCTAGTGATCACCAAGGGGCAACCCTGCTCTCTCTGCTCCAGCGCAATAGGAAGTGACTGAACTGTAGTATCTCGAATGGCCACAGGGGATCAGAAGTGAGCAAGTTCTCATTCACTTCAATGTTAAAAATGCGCAAATTTGGACCCCTGGTGCTGTTAAGCGTTTATATAGATGGATAGTTTTGACCTTCATCAACACTCTGAGGGGTGAATTATTTTTGCATTCAATTGTTTAGGATATATAAAATTCAGCCAATCAGAAATCTGTGCTACACTTATGCCCCGCCTCTCTGGAACCATATTTGGTTACTGGGAAGTGATGCACTTCCACGAAGGCTTATGGGTGGCTATGCCCATTTTTAACTTGTTTCACTGATCATACAAAATGTCATGCATGCTACATCTATGTTACATATAGTCTATAATGATCACCTGCATACTTTATTTCACTTGTTTATGTTTATACATTTGCCTCTGGTGACATTTTCACTGCTATTCTCCTTGTCTCTTCCCTACCCTACTTTACCTTTTATTTCCCCTTACCTTCCCCTTGTCTTGACGTTCCCTTACTCTCGTGTCTGTTTTTCAGCCGTAAATAATGATTTTAACAAAAGTTAAAACAAAAAACATGTACTGTACAGGAAATGATGTGTTTTCAGTTCATGGTGCACTGCACTCTCCAACAACAATGTAGAATTATTCCATACTGTCAGATGTAAATCCACTTATATATCGTTTCTTGAGAAATGATGTACTTTCCCAAATGCAAAAATGAACCCATCCAAGGTTTTTTTTTACTTTCATAAAAACCTTGTGGCTGACGTCCCAGATTCTGCGTCTGTTTTATAATGTCACACCAGTGTAAGTATTAACACTGGAGACCAGAAAACACAAGCAGAGAAGACCACGTTAAAGAGACAATTCCCTCTTGTGATCACTTGCACACTTTATTTAACTAATTTAGTTAATGCATATAAATTTGCCTCCTCATCCTCCCTTCCTCCCTGCCTCTTCCCCTACCCTACCCTTTCTCCTTACGTTCCCTTTGTCTTGAGGTTCATTACTTCTGTGTCTGTTCCACAGCCATAAATAAAAATCTTAACAAATTTTTTTTTTTTTTTTATCAAGCCCCTTTTTCAAATATTGGTGTGAAACCCTTTGCAAGAGTGTTTTAATTTAACGGAGCAGTATGGAAGAAATGAAACATAAGTATTTTTAAGACTTTCAGAAACTTCCATTCATTAATCAAGAAATGTGGGATTTGTGTTTTGCGTGGATCTTTAGAATTTTGCTTTGGTATGCTATCTGTGTTTCCAGAGACAAATGGAAGAGAAAGAAACAATGGAAGAAGAAGCAACTTTGGAAGTGATCAATAATCAACTTCCAAGATTCTTTTCTTCTTTTGTTTCAAAGAAAAACCTCTTCAGTTTAGAAGAATTTGAGGTCGATTTAACCACGCACAAACTTTTCTTGTTTTATTTCATGCACTCTCAAGGGATTTATTCTTCCGTTCTCATTGCCTGTACGATCCTCGGCACGCCTGGCAGTTGTCAGTTTTTATGAACTCTTTCATGAACAAGTCTGAAAATCTGCCCCTCTCTGTATCTGCTGAAGAGTACCGATCGACCATCACTTTTCTTCAGAAGCACTAGGAACTCTTCGTGATGAATCTCAACCAGAACTGACTTCTATTCTACCTTTTACACTTTCTTCACTCTTTCAGATCCCCTCTGTGGTTTCAGCGAACGCTCAAGGTCGGTTTTCTGTTGGCATATGAATGGAGGATGAAAGGAATCTTGTTTAACAATCTTTTGCTTGTTCCTCAACCGTGCTTAGCTTATAGAACACTACCTTCTGTTTTGTTCCACAAATGGTAGGGCTGAGAGACATGACCGCCAACCATAAACATCATAATTGGAACCTCATCAATCACCCAATTCCTCAAATGAGATTGCAGGTTCTCACATCAAATTGTCAAATTCTGTCAGAAATTTAAGCTGACTCTACACTCTTGTTTCAGTCCCATATCAAATCCATCATCAAATCTTCTTTCATTTACGTTGTATTTCCAAAAGATTGCTTATATCCCCTATATGGGGAATATTAAGAGCCTCTTTTTCAAGACGTTGTGAAAGTCCCTTACATTTATTTGTCTAAAGCAACTTACGGAAGACAATATGCAATTTGTTACACAGTCAATCTCAGCTCGCTCATAATAGAAGTTGTATCAACTGATCAACAAACCATAGCAGGAAGAAAATAGACAGACGAGGGAAAAGGAAAAAAAAAACTAATTTTTATATAGAAGGTGTTCCCCGAAGAGAAGAGTTTTCAGTTGATTTTTGAAAGCTGTTAGTGTTGCTGCTCTCCTGACTGGATCCAGAGTTTGTTCCACCATCCAGGGACAGTGAAAGAGAAGGTTCTGCAGAGAGATTTTCTGCCTTTGTGGGACGGAACCATGAGTCGCTGTTCCTTCTCTGAATGCAGGCTTCATGTAGGAGCGTATGAGCTCATGGAGGTAAACAGGGGCTGATCTGGAGATAGTTTTCTACGCCAGCAACAGTGATTTGAATTTAACCCGAGCTGCAATGGGGAGCCAATGAAGAGTGATGAAGAGGGGAGGAACATGAGCTCGCTTTGGTTCCTTGAAGATAAGACGAGCTGCAGAGTTCTGGATCATCTACAGAGGTTTGAGCATATTTGCTGGAAGTCCTGCTAGGAGAGCGTTGCAGTAGTCCAGACGTGAGAGGACCAGAGTCTGAACCAGGAGTTGAGTTGCTGCTCAGTTAAGAAGGGCCTGATCTTTCGAATGTTGTGAAGTGCAAATCTACACGCTCGAGTTGTCTTTGTGATGTGGTCTTTGATAGACAGCCGTTTCTCCAAAATCAGATAAAGTTGAGTGTCATCAGCATAGCATTTAAGCTTAAAGATACCAATGTGCTCATGGCTACTCAAACATTATGAGTTCGTTTGACTCGTCCTTTTTTCTTGCATCTATCAGAAATCTCCTACTGCTTTCTGTATTATAGAATCTTCCTAAAATTCCTGCAATCAAAGAAGGAGGGGTAGCCAGTCTAAAGTAGCTAAAGTCCCACCCTCCTGTACTTTTGATAGGCTGGACTCCATGTGTCTTTGAATCCTCAGTAGGGAACATGTAACTAGCACGTTTTTCAATCGAGTTGATTAATTCGGAACCGGTTCACGAAAATCAAGTCGAAGCAGCTCTGAAGTACGGGACAAAATTCTTCCCATATTGATTTAAAACAGAACAGCTCACTTCTTGTTCTGTCCATAATAACAAAGGTATTGAGTTCATTTTAAGATCCCGGCCATGTTTGACTCCTTTTCATTGCTTTTAGTCCTTAACTGGTGAAAAATTCTATTCTTTACATTAAATCAAAGTAAAACTAAATTTTCTTTACAGAAAACCATAAGCCCAAGTTATATCTCACTTCAATAGAGAACAAATGCTTAAATATCAGGATTTTAGCTACAGAGAGTTAAGGCGTTTAGAAGATGGCACAGGAGTGAAAGGAGCAGCTAAAACTGCGTCAGACACATTTGTTCTGTCTCGCCAAACGACACTAGCTTTTTTTATTATTTCTGCTCATTGTCTGAAAGGCCAACAAAGAGCTTGAAGGAGCAGAACGGAGGAGATGGCTATTAGCTGCTTCACTGGATTCGGTTCAAGTTAACAGCTCAGTGCTTCTGCAGGACGTCCTGTTTCTTTCCATCAGGAACTCAGACAGTAAGAGTGAAAGGGTTTTTATTCAGAGCACCTTCCAGTCAGCATTTTACATTTCTTAAATACCTTTCTTTTTATCAGTTCAACATCTGCTTAACTTCTTCCTTCATGAAAATCTTCTGAAAACCTGGTTTTTAACGGGACAGTTCACCCAAAAAGGTGAAACAAAAGAATCAGTTTTACTTAAGCGAACACACACACAAACAAGATGGTAAATTACCAACAATGAATTTATGAAAAATGTAAACTAACAACAAGGTTTATATAATTTACAATGAAATAAACCTATAATAATTAGGACAGGAGGTTTGTATAATTTAATTTAAAAATCTTCTGATGCACATTCTTGGACACATCATTGAGTGTTTTCGGTCTCACAACAGAAACTTTCCTCCACTCATTTCTTCAACAGTTCTCTTGCTATTTCTCTATTTGTCTCCTCCACCCTCTTCTCTCAGATTAGATTCGAGTGACGTCTGGTCTCAGTTTGGTCGGGGTGATGTGAGATGATACCTTCAGTTGCCTTTCATGGTAAACTGCCATCACTCAGTTTTATACCAAGGAGAATAAACCAGCAGAGCAGCTCTTTGATGTTGTATCTGGCCTCGGTTCTTCTGAACCTTGCAACTTAATGGCCTTCCCTGTAGGTAACGTGTTTAGACTGCCCTTTATCCCCCAACGATTTCCTCAGCGATGGATTCTAGGACCTGGTTGTGTCTCCATCGATAATGACCCTCACTCAAAGCCTTGGGGCACCTGCTTCAGATGTGTACCAGTCCACATTGGAACACAGAGGACATGCAGGTGTCTCTGTTATGCCCCAGATCGAAACATCACTTATTCCTGAGGTCTGTCTGTCAACTCTCCGCCCTGAGGGAGTCTCTCCCTGGCCTTAAAGGGCTTCTGTTGTGATCTTGAAAGATTCCTTTTTTATTTTGGAATTTGTTAATCTGAATGACAATAATATGATCACCACACAAGGGTTTATGAGTTGTATTCTGTCTGTGAGTGGGTCAAAATATCTAATTTAACTTGTTGGTCAATTAAAAAAATTATTTGCGACATTAATTAAGTGATAGTACAACAAATAATATTAATAAATTAGCCAGTAATAAACTACATTTCCCATCACAAATCTAAACATATTTCGCATAAAACTAAGTTTTACATATCAGTCCCTGAAACACGACCAACGCTTCAAACTCCTTAAAGATAAAAATTGCATTTGTTAATGAAGAAAACCCATCTGAGGTTATTTACAGTTGTATGAGAGGTGAAGAGTGCTGTGGAGGGGGCGCGAGATCAAAGCTCAGCCTGAGTTCGGAGTGTGCATACTTCAGTCAATAGCACTTTAGTAGCGAATGCCAATCGATGAGCCACAGAGGAAATGTAATGCATGGGGAGATGGACTGATGAGTGAAAGAGGAAAGAAACCCAGCATTCATTCATGAGCTAAGAGCAGGAGTGCGGGGAAATATGAGCAGACTTCAATAGAGAAGGTGGTGCGAATGGTATTGAAGGCTCCACTTTCAGAGAGTAAAGGAAGTCTGCTCAGAGATTAGGTCTGTTTTTGAAGAGGAGCGCTGTTTGGAGATTGGGATACTAAAAGCTCTCAAACTGATGGTAGTCATGAAATATTCCATCTAAGCCATTACAGGATGTACTGCTTGCATTGGACAACTGCACAAATTAAAACCCTTGTGAGCGGCCGAGCAATCACGGCCAGGAATGCAGACCAAATCAAGTAGTTTATTAAGTTAGGCAAAAAAATGTAAATCAAGGTACTAATCACACTCAAGGGAGAACTTTAAACTAAAGTCTACAAAACGAATCTGTCTCGTTAATAAGAGGACTTAAATGCATAACAGTCTAGTCCGCTAACAAACCATAAAGACAATAACTTTAATATAAAACATTGTTCTACATTTGAAATTAACTTTACATGATATTTACTAATAATCAACAAGAAAATATGACATTTACAATAATTCTCACTCAATAACTAAACATATTTAAACTAATAATGGATCATTACCGCCATTACCTTAAATGGATCATTTACGCCATTATACAAAATTGCTTGGTCAGACGGGACAGAAAATCCAGTCGAGGATGGCAGGTGGCGCTTTATCAGGTTTTTCCCCAGAGTTTATCCCTTAAAAAGTCTTACATTTACTGTTCTAGGTCTTAAATCATTTTTCACAGTTCTTAATTTTCTGATGTTCAGGTAAATCTTTTCTGAAATGTGTTTTTTATTGTTGCTTGAGGTTGCCAGAGATTTAGAAAATGCTCCTAGATGCTTAAAAATTATGTCAAAATTGTGGTTAGGGTTGCCATAGTCTGAGAAAATGCATATAAATGCTCCAAAACATAAAAGTCATGATTAGAAAATGAGACAACTTATAAATCCTCATAAACATAAAAGTGACATTTAGCGCTGACATCGTTTGAGAAAAGGCTCAAATACACTCAAAATCTTAAAAGTGATTGTTAGGGTTGCCAAATATTGACATAAGACTAATAGGTATTTTAAAAATGTAAATGCCAGATTTTAAGAAAACATGCATAAATGCTCAAAAGAGTAAAAGTGATTGTTGTGTATCCCAGAGTTTGAGAAAGAACTCTTAAATCCTGAAAAACATAAAAGAGGTTGGTATGGTTTCAAACAATGTATTGGAAGCACACTGTTTATTGTGGAAATCAAATTGTGTATGTGGATGTTAAGATACAGGTCCTAAATTTAAAAGCATTATTAAAATCTTATATTTGACCCTGCAAGAAATCCTGCAGAAATGTCACGTCCAAATCCGAATACTGCACTTTTAACGTAGATGTTCATTCTCAGAAGAAAATGTATATACTTTTTAATGTGTAAGACGTGAGAGTGCATGGTCTGTGACGCACTAAAATTTGTGACGGACGTACTTTTGTCTGTGACGTCACCTGCAGGTTTCTGATGAAGGTCAGCGTCTCAGAGGGATGAAGCCAATCATCACCATTGTGAAAGTGCAGGTAATCAAAAATGAGTCTACCGAGGGACATGGATGGAACTGTAAACAAACTAATTTTAAACAAACTAATTTCTACATCAAATTGATGATCATGAATAGCAAAACTAGTGATCTGAATCAACAAACCATAAAAAGCCTGTCGTGAACACATGTTTTTTCAGCTCCAAAGTTGTTGAGTTTTAACATGGGAGCGAATGAGAACTTGCTCACTTCTGGGGTCAAAGTAAAGTAAATATTATTGGTAAGCAACTTAAACTCAAAGAAACAAGTACTAAGAAAGAAAGTATTTATTTCATAATTTAAGCAACCAGAATGTGTGTACCCCAAAAAAAAAAAAAAATCTAATTAAATAAATGCAGAGAATTAAACTAACAAAAGTAAACAAAATCGGTGTCTTGCTGTTTCTAAAAGTTTGTAAAGTGAACTGCAACAAAAGAGCTAATAAAAAGATGTTAATTGATAAATATATGAATATAGATTAACATAAAAATGTAAAACTAAGAGTGTATATATTTGTGTATGCTTTATAATCAACATTTAAATGGCCTTCACCCTGAGACATGTTTTTTTTTTATCTAAGGACTTTTTTTAGATATATATCTTCTCAGTGTATCTTATTCCTTATTTCTTATGCTACCTCTCGAGTGACCTGTCTTCCCCGTTTGGTCGAAGAGATCCAATTTCACTACATTTAACAGTGTATTTAACATATAAAATAAAACACATGCTACTTGTCAACAGCTAATAATGAGGTACTCAAGCGCCACGTCATGCTAAAAATATGTTTAATTTATATAGGCAGTTATTTTTTTCTTTGATTAAATAAATGTATAGCACTAAATGCTGCTGGATATCTGCAAATGCTCTGATTTGGATTTGCTTTAACATGGTTTTGAATAACACCCCAAAAGATCATTTAATAGCATAATTTTAGTCTACAGAAGTTGATTGCAGATTTTTTTTTTATTACTGAGAAAGCATTTAGCCTAAAAATGTATCAATATAAAAAGAAAGCGTAGATGTAGTGAACTACTTTCACCTTGTGTCCCGATTTTCATAAGAGAAGGGCAGTAGTAGAACCCAAATGCTCGACAGCCAGAGGTTCAGTCAGTCTCTTTATTATTAAACAGAAAATAACAACACAAACTAACCCACGAGGGGGAAAACCTCCAATAACTAAAGTAAGCAGACAAGTATGAGATAAAAGACTAGAACGAACAAAGGTGTGACATAACCAATGGAGCAAAACTGAACAAAAGAAGAAGAGACTTTTTAAAGGAAGACAATTAACCTAAACGAGAACAGACACAGGCGACTTAACCGGGGATAACTAGAGACAGGTGGAAACAATCAAGGCAGTGAACAAGACAGGAGTGAATCTACAAACTGCAAAGAAATAAACAGAACTAAACTCTATAATGATAAAAAACAAGAAGATTAGACAAGAATAAGAACCAAAAGGGGAAAACCCAAACACAACCCTGACAGTATGCCCCGGAGGAAGCAGCCATGAAATGCTCAATGCTCCTGTGGATGAGGCCAGATACCACTGCAACAGTGTCAACCAGAGCTGAGGAAGCATAGGCAGCTCAATAACATCAAAGAATAGCTGCAGGGTGGCAGGTAGTTGACAGGACAGCCCAAAAGAAAACAGCTGGGCAGAGCTGGATACGGGCGCTCGGGTGGCACCGGCAGAGCTGGGCAAACTCGAACGCTGCAGCAGCGCAGGCAAACTCGGGCGAGGCAACAAAACAAGCAGGACAGCATAACAAGAACCTCCGTTATCAATGACAGGAGCATGGCACACTTTATCCATGACTTTCCCTTCAGCTTCAGGGCTGAGTGTTTCCGGGGGAACACTGGCGTGGGCTCCACTACTCTTCAGAGCAGTAGACTCGGTCGCAATGACCGGAAAAGAGAGGGTTGAGGGGTTTGAACCAATCCTCTTCTTTTTCCTTTTCGATGGAGGTGGTGGTTGTGGTAAGCCCTTGGAGGTGTCTAGACAAACCCTCTCAGGGCATGAGGCAGACAGAGACTGGAGTGGAAGCTTTGCACAGGGTATGTGGGGTGTGCGGTTCTCCACCTTGGAGTGATCTGAGGCAATAATGGGCTCAAAGATTTCATGACTGAGTATTGGAAGCCAATACCACTCTGGGAGGGCAACCTCTCCTTAGGACTCTCGGACTGCCCTTCTGGCTGCCCTTTTCTTCTATTTCTGACCACAAGTCAGGGACATGCCCTCCCCCGGTCTAGAAACAGAAGAAAGGGGTCCAATGGTTAAGTCCTCTTCGTTGAAGTGGCATGGCATGACCTCAGGAAAAGGGCCTGAGGCTAGTTCCCCCTTCAGGTCAGCAACACGACACGACAGCCAGAGGTTCGGTCAGTCTTTTTATTATTAAACAGAAAAACAACAACACAAAATAACCCACGAGGTAGAAAACCTACAATAATTAAAGTAAACAGATAAGTATAAGATAAAAGACTAGAACGGAACAAAGACTACAACAGGACTACATACATCCAACAGCAAGAAAGGTGTGACATAACCAATGCAGCAATACTAAAAAATTATTCATGCAGAGGAACCGAACTAGAAAAAAAACCCCTCCCCAAATATCAAGGTAGAGAATCTCTGATTACACAGTCGTATGAGGGGGAAGTAGTGTTATGCAAGCCTTTCACAGAGATTTGTATGCAGGAATGGAGCGTTTTATAGTTTACCTTCATCTGATTGCTTAAGCATGAATTTATTCTCTTTGTTTCTCTTAAGTTTCTCTGGTGAGCTCGACTCAAACCTCGACTCCTCATTCAATCACAGGCAATGTGATGTTATGTTGATTGTACTCTGTTTATTGGTTGTCATTTCTGTCAATGAAATTTCTCTAAGCGCAGTCAAAACCAGGTCAGATAGATTTCATTTTGCAGCTCAATAAGCCTGATGAGTCATGTAGAGGAGAGATTTATTAAAAAGGAGTCATTAAAGGAATCATTTGGGAATTTTGAGCAAATTAAGTCAAATTCAATGCATATTATAAGAAAACAAAGCTTTTTTTCAACCTTGCATGCGTGCCAACCTGTTGTCAGAGACCTTGTTTACTACCAAGATGAATGTATGTTTCAAATATAGTTTTGTATACAGAAATAGTGCCATTTATGGATGTAGAAAGTTTCCACTAGTGTCCAAATAAGGCATGTCTGTGATTTTTCTGTTCTGTTATCAGGACTAAACCTCTCCACATATCACACAAAAAACCCTTAAGTAAAGATGATTAATGAACCCGTTTAATTTAAATTTTTTATGTCATTTCTAACTAAACCCTGCCATTACATGCACTAATATATCCTCAGTGACCCTTTACTAAACTATTCGGTGAATGGTGAAAGGCGATCCAAAGAGGCCCCTGAACGAAATGGATTTCCTCCCAGAAAAGCACTGAAATGGAAATGAGTGCAGAAAGAAGAGTCCTTAAGAAATGAAGATGCGAATCGTCTGAACATCAGTAAGTGGTGGACAACCTACAAGTGAAGTTAACTGGACTGTATTAAATATGCCATTTTTGTTTAGCAGAGTCCACTTTCCACATGCCCTTGTAGTTCTTGTTTTACTGTGCTTCAGGCCTCTTGAACTGGTGGAGTTTAGATCAGAAATCTGGAGGATACTCCAAAACTGCCACTCAGTTTCCCACACAGCCTGACCAATCAGAAACCTAGAGTGTTCGTATTCGGGGTTCATTTTATGGACATTTAATTAATAATATTTCGAGAATTGCAGCATGGGCATAAGTCTCGTATACCAGATCATTTAACATACAACTATTTACTGGTATTTGAAATTACTAAGATATACTACAAGCTAATAATTCGAGATTATAGGAATATTTAGGCTGGTTTTAGGCAGGATCCGATTTTTTTGTTGTTGAGGGTGATTCATAAAAAGTAGAGACAAGGTAACATTTCTAGCAGTTTCAGCAATCAGCAGGCAGACAAAATTATTTCTTACCACTGCTTTAAAACAATAATAATATCCAGGTTCGAGGATGCATTGAAACACAGAATTATCTGCCCTTCGAAAATTGTCTCTGACACCAATGTTAGCAATAGTTACAACAATCCACACCTAGCTTTCATTCTTATATAATCATTTGTAATAATCAGTCTAAGGGAGGGAAGTAGAACAGTGAGGTTACAGGGGGCTGAGGTCAAGAAGGTGGAGGAGTTTAGGTATTTGGGGTCAACAGTCCAGTGCGACGGGGAGTGTGGAAAAGAGATGAAGAGGCGAGTGCAGGCAGGTTGGAGTGGGTGGAGAAAAGTGTCAGGGGTGTTGTGTGACAGAAGAGTGTCAGCAAGAATCAAAGGAAAGGTGTACAGAACAGTAGTGAGACCAGCTATGATGTATGGGTTAGAGACTGTAGCAGTGAGGAAGAGACACGAGGCAGAGATGGAAGTAGCAGAGATGAGGATGTTGAGGTTCAGTTTAGGAGTGACAAGGATGGACAAGATTAGGAACGAGCGCATCAGAGGAACAGCTCAGGTTGGTTGTTTTGGAGACAAAGTCAGAGAAGCCAGATTGAGATGGTTTGGACATGTGCAGAGAAGGGATAGTAGTTATATTGGTAAAAGGATGTTGGAGATGGAGCTGCCAGGCAAGAGGGCGAGAGGAAGGCCAAAGACGAGTTATATGGGTGTGCTGAAGGAGGACATGAAGGTAATTGGTGCAAGAGTAGATGATACTGAGGCCAGAGTTAGGTGACACAGAGTTAGGTCGCCACATGATTTGCTGTGGCGACACCTAAACTGGGAACAGCCGAAAGAAGAAGAAGAAGAAGCATATTCACATAATAATTCCTTACCAACGCATTTCATTCAAGTAATGCATTACCAGGCACTGCATCGGATTGGATGTGTTAGATCCTTCAGCAGCAACCTTTTTACAGCAGGCTTTGATTGAAAGTAATGAAGTAAATGTAATTAGTTAATGTACTTAAATAGCTTTTTCAAATATCTGTACTTTACTGAAGTATTTTCATTTGGGGAGACTTTTTAACTTCACTACAGTTCAAAGTCAAATATTCTATATACTTTTACTCAACTACATTTTGGGAAATCCATTGTTCCTTTTTTTTCATGAGTGGATAACAAACTTAATTGGTTAAGCATGCGCTAGCCACCAAATCAGGGTACAGTGTGCGCTCTGTTCTGAATTGTTTTTGTTGCTTCTACTCAGCGCGAATGCAGTTCAGTGTCAGTTCAACAGCAGCGTTTTTAGAGAGCGCCTGTGCCTTGAAGAAACTCCAGAGTATCAATTGTGTCTGTGTACCTTTTAATAGTTCCATTTTTTATTTCAGTGACTCGCTTCCCTTTATTTTATTTATTAATTTTTTTATTTTAGTTTGAAAACGAAATTATGGGATTTTTAATTTTTCTCTTGTGATTCAAAAAATGGATTTCATGTTGGAAATTTTGTAGGCTAGACTGACATACTTCTTATTCCCAACTGGTCCAACTGCTTCATCAACGTCTTTAGCGTCAAACATAGCTTGCCACAATAAAATTTGTGAAGCAGGAAACGGATGCGATTAATGCAGTGAATAGGAATTAATCGAACTGTTTCATTCAGCTTGTTACAGTTTAAGCTGATGTATAATTTAGGCATAAGTGTCAATAAAGTCTTTTCACATATTGTTTTAGCATGACAAGAGTCATGACAAAAAGGATAAAGGTATATTATACTCATAATCAGTCATAGTACTTTGAATACTTGTGACCTTAAAAATAAAAACACAGTAAAAAAAACTGCTCCCTTCAGAATTTTACTGGAGTAATATTTTACCTTTTATATCACACTTTAAGACAAGTACTTGATTTCTGTACTTTGTCCATCGCTGATTCCGGAATGATTTGGAGTGGAGTTTATTTAGACAAAATAATAAATGGTGACAATGCTTCCGGGTAGTGCTACGGTCGTTTGGGAGAAATAGATGATCAGGTGGGATAGATACCAGGAAGTGATTCGAGGCAGCGGGTTTTGGGGTGATGTAGTCCAGAAGAGGTGAGGTGTGTCGAGGAAGGTGAATGCTGACAAAAACTGAGGTGCGGTCCAGTACAGATTGGGCTTGGAGTGAGAGGGAGACTCCTGTGACACCGAGGAGCGGTGAGATCCAGATCCAAGGTCGAGGCAGGGTCAGGAATAAATTTCGGGTTCGGAGTCAAGAGCCGGTGAACTCACAATACAGGTCAGAAACTCAGGCCAGATCAGGTGGCGCAGTAAACAGGTTTCAAGGTATGAAGATCTGGCGAAGAACTGAGGGATGGAAGCAGGTTATATGGAACTGAAGCCAGGTGGAGACAATGAGGCTGATGAGATGAGCACAGGTGTGTGAGGTGACAATCAGGCAGAGCAGACTGAGGAGGCGCCGACACAAAAGAGGAAGACCAAATATGGTCATCCTCCCACAGGAACCAGAGAACGTGACAGTGTAATCAAAATATTCCCGACTTTATGTGCTTATTTGGGTGACACAGAGTGCTCCGTACTCTATCGTAATACACAGCCGTTGTTATTACAGTGTGCACGACTGTGTTTATAGTAGGCTCAGTCTTTTATAAGCAGTAAACTTGCACAAAGTTGACAAAAAAATTTAGTTGTAGCATTTTCATGACGTTAAACAGAAACGCTATGTTGATAAGCCTTCGCAATAAATTGACCATGACAAATTAAGCTGCGGTTTAATCGTTAATTTGGTAAATCTTTTCATCGCTAGGCTTAATACTGGCTTCTGTACATTCCTCCTCTGGATATGCCTGCTACACAATTCAAAACCTGTCTTTGTTTGAGACTCAGCTACACCAGTGCTTTTCTCTTGAAGCCAGCAGAAACACACTCTATCAGCTTTTGCCCATTATGAGCTGCTGCTATGAAAGTGAGGTTAGAAGAGGAATTATTCAAATATCACTTGTTACACTACTTAATTGTTCTCATAGCTGATTTGACCCTTTGTATTAAAAATCTTCTCACATTAGCTATCCGTTCAACAAAAGACTTTATTTCCTGCCATGATTTAAGATGTAAAGCTCTAAAGAAGTAACAGCTAAAAGAGTTCTTTTAGCATGATTAAAACAGCATGAATCCAATTATAAAGTTTCACACATACAGAGCTGGTTCCTGATGCAACCTCACTCTCTGAAAGCTATAAAAAGCAGAGTTTTTGGCAGCATGACAGTATGGATTACTCCAACCTTTAGAAGACTCCAGGTAGATGGGAGACACGGGAATCAGTGTTTTACCGAGAGCCCAACTCTATTGATCCAGATCAAGAAATACATCGAGATTTATCGACCTGATGTCTGCAGAAGGAACGGCTCCACATGAAATATCTAATGCATGAAAGTTCACTTAAAACGATCTGCACAATCGTTCCTGCCATTAAAAGGGCATTTGAAGGCAATAAATCACAACCAACTTTTCAATGAAGCCTTAAAGAGATACTCGGTGTAATTCCACCATTTTTTACCATGTTAATTCAATTGTTCCAAACAGGGTTTGGTTCCCTATTTGGGTTCTTAAAGACTTCTATGACTACGAATAAAGACTTGATGTTGTACTCGTGTTAAGTGTAAAATATGTATTGTGTGAAATGTACAAGTTTACTCTGGGCTTTAACGAGTAAATCCAGTCCTTCCTTAAACAAATTTCTCCAGAAAGCTGCCCAAACTGTTGTACAATCATTACAACATTTAGTTTCACATGTCACACCGTTTACCGCCCACCACTGTAGGGGGCGCTATGTACCTTAAAGTCAGTCTCAACCAGCCATAAAACAAGGGCTGCCCGGATCAGGTTCTTTGTTTCAATCAATTGTGTTTGAGGATCTGCCGATCCCGATATTTCCGAAGCGATCACTTTTTTGTCTCTCAATACAAGTCTGATCAATACAAGTTTCTAGACCAGATTCTTTTTGGCAATAAGAAAAAAAAATTCAAGCTGTCACATTATCATCCATTCATGAACAGACAACCATATATATATATATATATATATATATATATATATATATATATATATATATATATATATATATATATATATATATATATATATATATATATATATATAGCGTATACAAAATAAAGCTTAAACAAAATAAACAGAATAAATGATGTTATTAAAACAAATTAAGTGCAGATACGAAACATTACAAACTTATCATTAAAAAAAGGTTGTTGAACTAGGTATGATGTCAAAAACTCAAACATAAAAAATAAATACATTTTGGCTTAGCCTTGGTGAAAAATGTTATAATGAACAACAAGCTAAATGCAACATTAACAAATAGTATATGTATAGGGGTAGTGAAATGGGCCTTAAATAATAGTTTTGAGAAGTATGACAATACTGATATTAGCTGATATTTTGAATGACAAATTTTTCATAAAAAAATATTTAATCAATATCAAGAACATACAATCTTTATATATATATATATATATATATATATATATTTGTAAAACAACTAAAAACAATGCTATAGTAATAATAAGTGTCAATATTTGACAGTCTTTTTTTTAAAGTTTAACAGGCATATTCTCTGATAAACTCACAGTATAAGTACTACAGTACCCAGAATGCTTAGTACCCCCGTGTGCATTCACGTTGTTGGTGCTTAGCTCCTGTCCTTGTTTAAGGGATTCACAAACATACAAGTTATGTGACCATGAACTAATAGGTGAAATGTTAAGGACATCCGACGTCGCTGAGTTAACACTCTGATAACGTTCAACTCGCTATCTGTAGTCATGTGATTTTGTTTCATTTAATGTGCATTATTTCCACGCGAGATGTCTGCTGTACCTTCCTTTTTTGTATCCAAATAACTTACATACCACCAAAATCTATCCATTTTTGAGATTTTACTCATCCTCTTAACTTTCTTAAAGGCACACATTCTCTCCCAGCGCTGTTTAGTTTCAGCACACATGACATCACTGAATTGTGATTTGGCACATTTTAAACAATATTAATAATTCCACCTTTAATATTTTGGACGATACAATATGTGCCACCCTTATGTAAAAGTATATGTGTTACTGGCCCAATACATCCCATTTAAATTATTTGAAAGTCACAACCCTAATCAGAACATTAGGGGCAATAAAAGTCAAAGATTTTTGCTTTATTGGAGTGCGCAAAGTTTCAAGTCTTTCCCTTGATAAAGGTCCAGCAGTGACCATACATGCTGAGAACACTCAGGAAGAACAGCATCACACAAAATGGCTGATTTCAGTGTAAGAAACTGAATTAAGTCGTTGTATGTTCTGCTTGAAAAGACCAAAGGAAGCACAGGAATCAACGGAAAATCTTTACACAGGCACATCAGGCAAAACGAGCCGATTGAAATGACAATGCAAAGAGCCAAAAACTATTTCAGGGTGTCAGAGTAATATGTGCCCCACTGTGTTCACTGAATCTGCGTATGAGTGTGTTTGAGTATCAAAAGCCCATGGGACTAGCCCTAAATTTACACCTACATCTCACCAGCTTTGTCTCTCGATGAGCCTCACCTTTTCTCTGAGAGAGCCAATCCTGTATGCCTTAAATATCTAAAACTCCAAACAGCTTTGACTGATGCTCTCTGATGAGAGTTCCTGGTTAAGTCACACCTCTCTGGGAGGAGATTGGTCTGAAGAAACCGTCAAAGGCAGATAGCAGACTCAAATCCTGGCCCTTTTGTCTCTGAAATCGGCCCATGAAGGAAGAGCTCTAAAGCTCCCTTACCATGTAGTAAACCTGGAGTTAAAATGTAATGCCTTTTTACAATGATCAATTCCAGATTAAGTGTAGACAATAACTTTTTATTCTTGGTTCATATTTCATAGGCTGTATAATCTAATGCATTGTTTATACACATCAATGATAATAAATGTTTGAACCTTTTTTGGTCATTCTTCTTTTACTGAAACACTTTTAATGGTTAATAAGAATTAACATCAAGTGTGAGTAAAATTAAAGGTCATTGAGTGGGTTAAAACTTAATATTATCATTCATAATTAACATGCTAATTTATTTGGCCATGACCAAGAATAATGGTAAAGATAAAACCTTTTTAAATCAATTAATGGAATCAGATAAACAAATTTATGTGAATTATTAAAAATCCTTTAGCACTGTTTAGAGGCCGATTAATAACAGTTATAACACAGTCCTGTCTTCTTATTGGATATGGGATTGAAGACTTGAACAGGTTCCAGTCAGGATCGCTCATACACCCCTCCGTCTCACATTGACTTCTTTAAGTGTTAATGTAAGCATACGCAAACATTGAGGTGTCACAAACAGTGTGAAAAAGAAGAGCGTGACACTCTTGCATAAACGTGGTGGTTTTCTACCGGACCCATGTGGCCTAACAAACAGTATGTGTACTCAGCAAAAGATGCATTTTAGGAAAAAAGGTAGTGATGGCTGGAGTTACATTAATGTCACTGAAATTCTCTGCTTTTCAAAACGATTAGAAACCTTTCTAACAATGAAAGAACACAACTACTTGAGATCTAGCAAAAAATATGTGTATTTCAGCCCTGAATTTAATAGCTTTTACATTTTGTACCTTTAGAAAAACAGCGGTTGGCGGTGCTTTTGTGTTGAAAACCCCTTCAATAAAGTTTCTCTTAATCATTCTCATCCCCTTCAAACACGCGGAGACAAGCTGCGAATCCTCTTTTCACATCAGCGGGGAGGTTCCATCAGACCGGAAAGCAATATCAAAAAACTAAGCACGACTTTTATTTGCAAGAGTCTCCATTGTTTCAGCTTCACCCCGGAGTAAAGAGAGATAGAAGGAAACGTTGGAGAGAAATATGAGATGTGCAGACGCTATGACTGGAACTGTCATGTGAAAACAACATTAAAAACTCAATCGAAACTTTGGTTTGTTTTCTCCAAACTCAGTCTAAGATAAGGTTCCAATGCTGTAAACATACGTCAAAGTGAATCAAGCATCCAAAAAACACAGATAACGCTTTATTATCTTAAGCTTGAGATGTTTACAAAAGAAGACGTTTTACAACAAAAGATTTGAAAATGTGTTGAAACACTTGAGGATAAATTACTTTCATTCATTTATCTGGGGCAGCAGTCTGAGTAAGGAAACCTAGACTTCTCTTTTCAATGTTACTGTAAGTCAGTGTTTCTCAATTATTTTCTGTCGCTCACCCCAGGGAGATAAAAACCAGATCTGGAGTGACCCATACCCGGATTGTGTGCTCTGCATGTAACCCATCCCAGTGTACACACACACACACAGCAGTGTACACACACATCGTGAACACTCACCCTGAGCAGTGGGAGCCATGGCTGCGGGCCCCGGGGAGCAGTCGGGGAACTGGAGCTCGCTCGAGGGCTCCACAGCTGTGCTTGTTGAAGATGGAGTGCAAGTGCTTCATCACTCACTCCACCTTCAACTCGGTGGATCTGGGGATCGAACCAGCGACCTTCTGATCACAAGTCAATCTCCTTATCCACCGGAACACAACTGCTATATTTGTATTAGTATTTTGGAGAAAATGCACACATTTGGGAGCAATGTTTTAAGAGGTGTTCAGGTACTTACAGATGGCTTATAGCTTTTTTCAGCTGTTTGAACACGATTCTCATATAGAACTAAAAGCATACATAAAAATGATTAAGAACTTTAACATGATGCGATGTTTGCCAAGATCACAGTTAAAACAAGGTTTTCACAAACACTCCTCGATGCTCCTGCTCTAAACTCCTCCCCATCCCTAATTTTTATTTCGCCCTGATTGGTGTCCAAACCTTCTTTGATATCTCTCCAATGGAAGTAGCGAAGTTATTTCTGATACTCGTTTTGAAGAAAGAAGCGATGGGAGGTAAAACAATTCCGAATTCAAATTGTGCTTTTTTCATAAAATTATGAAAAGGGAAAAAATAATTTGTGTACTATATTATTTGCTAATCATAATCAGTGTTGTTTTAATTTGTCAAATTAATTTGTTAAGAACCTTTTTCTTGTGACAATAATGAGACGTTGATGAGCTAAAGATGTCTTTGTTTTTGACGAAAACTCGACAAGAAGCGAACAAATTCATTAACGAAAACGAGAGTGGACGAAAATGTTAATGTGTGGACAGTTACACGCTCAAAATGTGTGATATTTCTGCTTTTCATGATTGGTGGCTGTAGTTGGTCGTTCAAACTATAACATATTTCATAGTGCGCTCCCAGTGACAGTAACATGCATCAGAATTCTCGTTATTATTTGAGAATTCATAGCAAGCTTAACGTTTTGCACAAAACTCCAGGCCAAAGTAGGCTGCTAACTTTATTAGTCTATTAGTTTGTGTGTGTTATTGCCACAGCTATGATCGACTGCACTCAGACGCAAACGCAGTACTTTATTTAGGACGGTTCTGTTCTTTGAGTGTGTAGATGAAGAGCAGAATTGATCTGTGTTCTTAGCAGCAGAACAAACATGCAGCACATGTTGCCAGTGTTCTGGTAAAACAGGCTACCTCCAGAGCTCATATTTTGAGCATACATACGTTTATTGCACTTTAGGTAATTGTAAAAAATAAAGACACATTTGTCAAATTAACTCTTGTGTGGTGTTCGGGTCTGTGGGACTCATTATTAGTTTATATCAAAAGAAAAATTATAAAATCAATTATTATTTGGCTTATTTTCTGTGAAAAACATCATCAGAACACATTTTTATGAGCCTCACTGTATCTCTCTACACATTTATATCACACTCGAGCTGTTCGTGTCTACTGGACCCGGAGCGTGTAAAAGAGTGAAAATGAAAGATTCTTTACCTTAATTCTCTCTTCCCACACAAACATAAATCACACATAAACATAAACTTTTCGATTTTAGTAAAAAAATTCTATGATTTTGTGAATTAAAAGACCCAAAATGCAATGAGTCCAGCAGAGCTGCTAACCCTGCTAAAGTAACAATAATGAGAACACCACACATGGTTCAAATTCTAAACGTGAAGAAATAAGGTTGAAAAACAATAAATAAAGTATATTTGTGTTTAAATCACTTGTTTCCTGGCTAAAGTAAATATCTTTTAAGTATTTTAACACAAAATGTTTTGATTCGGATTAAAAATCAATGGTCCACCAGACCTGCAAACACTGCCCCAGTAACAATAATATGAACACCACACGAGGGTTAAGAATGTTTTTGTTCTTGGCTTTTTTTAAAGTAAATTACATTAAAGATACATTTTATTGAGGTAAAACTTTATTTTGCATCATCCTTAGGTGATCTTTCATGTGTATCAAATGTCTATCAACAATCTCACAATGTGCATTAATTCATGAAATAAATGCAAACACGCAATTTCTAATATTTAAAGATATAAATGAACTTATTAAAAGATATTTTTTATCAAATAAATATTAATCTACATTGACTAAAACTAGACTAAAACATTTAGGATTTTTGTCAACTAGAATTTGACTAAAACTATTACATTTTGAAAAGGACTAAAATGTGACAAAACTAAAATAATTTTCGTCTAAAAAAAAGACTAAAACGTAGATGGCTGCCAAAAACAACACTGATTGTAATTGTCACAAAAATGTCAAGAGTTAATGTCAACAGCTCACAAAAAGTCGATAAAATGTTTTTGGATATAATGTAAAGAAGATAGTGTAGTGTAGTTTATTTTATTTATTATTAGTAGTTTAAAGGAATTTTTTTTATAAGAATATTGACTGCTGGTGCTCTTGTTACAGCCTTCTAATGTTTGGTTAATTTCTTTCTGTTTATTGTAAATATGTTAGGTGTGTATTCTAAACACTTTTAGAAGTATTGGATTGACTCGCACTTTTATTTTCATCTACACAATTACTTCCACAAAACTAAGTGTTACTGCCAGAGACTTTTACATCAAAATCAAACACGTACCACACATAAAAACAGAACAAAGCCATGTGCTCAACAAAACACAAAAAGATAGTTGTTGAACAGAAAAGGGGACACAAACCAAACATTCACATGAATCTAAATTCACTAATACAAATATGTTTGAGATCAGAACCCTCCCTAACAGTACAGTGAGTTCAGCAAATGCAGAACCATGGGAGGCTGTTAATTAGCAGGTCTGTTTTAAGAGCAATGCCCCCGAGAGACTCAAGAGCAGCGCCTGCCACAGCCAGCACAATTGAAAAGCAGTAAATGAAAGCCTCCAGCAGGCCTCCGCTGCTCCTCCTCTTCACTCCTCTCTCGGCGGATTGAGCATAAAACCAGTTATTTCAAGACAAAACAGTCCTTTGGAGATGCAGAGTTGTTCCACATCAAGGAAGTTCAGAGGGAGTTCATCTGGAGTGCTAGGCTTTTAATAGAGAGCTGAATTATTTGTTTCTTCTCTTGTTTTTTTTTTTTTTTTTTTTTAAAGGTCACACTACGACCGAAAGGTCCTCCATAAACACTAAACCATTCCAAATCCAGAGTCTCCAGAATCAACTCAATCCCACGGGAGCATGTCTCATGTAATCTCCTAAACATGCTTTTCTAAACTCTCCGCATGGGGACGTCGGATTAATTGTAGTCGATGGATTTGTGTAATTCAAGTTGTGGAAAAGACTTTAACGATTCTCACGAGCAGGCCAGACAAATGTGTTTTACTAAAACACTTGCGTTGATTTCCTCCTCAATAAATGCTTCTTCTTAAAAGCTCAAACATTTTAGAGTCCTTATTTAGCAGATACCTAGAGAATTACTACAGTAATTGAGTAGGTTTTTTTGTGTACTTCGGGGAAGGTTTTTTTTAGGTTTCATAAGGTCAAATTTAGGACTTTTAAAGAGGTCAAAAACACATACAAAACTTTTTTGCATGATAAACATTATGCTTCAAATACCTAACCATCACTTTTACGTTTTTGAGAATTTATAAAGGTTTTCTCAAACTCTGGCAACCCCAACATTCATGTTATGATTTTGATAACTTATGAGCACATTCTCAATCTCTGGTAACCCTTCAGCTCACATTTACATTTTTATTTTTAATTTATGACTCTTATGTCAATATCTGGCAACCCTAGCAGTCACTTCTAAGATGTTGAGCATTTATGAGTGTTTACAAACATTTTCTCAAACTCTGGCACCGCTAAACATCACTTTTATGTTTTTGAGGATTTTTGAAAATTGTCTTAAACTCTGACAACCTTAATAATGACTTTTATGTTTTTGAACATTTATGCACATTTTCTCAGGCTATGAGGAGTTATCGTCTCAAAATAACGCCAACCATGACTTATGTTTTTTTAAGCATTTAGGAGCATTTTCTTAATCTCTGGCAACCTCAAGCAACAACAAATAAGCTTTACATGGACATTAGACAAATGATTTAACACCAAGAACCATTAATATAAGACTTTTTAAGGCCTAAATGTTGGGCTTTTACAAGTTGGACCCAGCTGAAACCCTAAATAGAACTCGAGGGGTGTATTTGGCGATCCCTGCCCGAGTAAATCTTTCAAAACAGATTCAGTCTGATTTCAGCAATGAAGTGGAGAACTTAAAGACCAAATATCGAGAACTTTTGATGGAGGATGAATATTAGCTGGCCATTACCTAGGCTCATGTACAATACAGTCCGAAATGTCAATAACCATTCCACTTTACAAATCCTCTCATTGTTCTACTGCCTGAAAGAATAAATGAGTCTGTGGTCCCTTTCTATCGATAGAAAGGTGTTCACTTCATCTACATTAACACACTCAGTGCTAACCGTGTAGCTCCTGAGCAAAACCAGAGAGAAAGAAGCTAGTGGTCTGAGGAATCGATTTTGAGAGATATTGTTCAGGGACAGATAATAGGAAATTCATCACATGACGAGCCGTTATTGAAGTCAGAGAGACGGCGATCTGTGTTTGAGGCTCCGTCGATCTGTGGGGGATGAATCTGTGGATCAAACTCATTGTTGGCCACTTAACCTTTTGACCTCACCTATGCTCGATGTTTCTGCTTGTCTCTTCAGATTAGCTTTGAGGATTCACCCACTCATGCCTTTCACTGATGAATCAGGTCAGCACAGGCAAATGAAGAAGGTCTGGAGGCCGTAAATCTCTGCAGAGCTATCAATGGCACTTTACAAATCCACCAAAAAGTGATTAATGGCCAATCTTGAGCTGCTAATGCTGAGCACACTTGTTTGGGTTTTGCATGCTATACAGATTGTAGTTTTGATCTCTTTTTTTTCCTTTTTTTTTTTTACAGAACCCCTTTGGTGTGCTCTAAACTAATTTAAATAAACACAGTTGAAAGCTTTCTTAAAGTGAACGATCGCAAGATTCTATTCAAAATGTCACTCAATCTGACACTATTCGACGCATGTTTAGATAGATCTTTTGCAGAAGATATTTTGAATAAATAAAACTGTCCTGCTTGACTCGTATTTTAAAATAGAAAAAAAATTGAACTATTTGAACTAGAGGAATTAAAGATTCAGTATGTAGGTTTTGGCCAAAACTGGTACTGCAACAACAATAACAATAACAATAACAGCAATAACAGCTCCTCTTCTCTGTTTTATTAATTTTTTTTTTATTACTTTGAAAATAAAATTAAAACACATCACAAGTGTGTACCCAAATGGTGGCTGGGTTTTAGCGGGCATGGTTTTTGTTCCGTAACTTCGCTCTGTAACTTTTGTTTTAAAGTAAAATGCTGGCCTCTCTAGTCAGACAAAGAATAAAATTATAAACAAACAACGCGCTGGTTAAGGCTTCAACGGAGTAGGAGCTGTTTGGTCTGTTTTCTGACCGGAACGTCGTTGCCAATTTTATTACAAATGGGCGATATGACATCCGGTTGCAGTCAGGAGCTTGTGTGTATAACGCACTGGCTCCGGCTTCAATAGATTGCGAGAGAAAGATCTTTTAGCCTCAAATCTGAGCTGTTTTATAAGATTTGTAATGATTTGGAGAAGCCCCGATAGAATATTGACACAGGCTGTAATGCTTTAGGAATCACAGTGGAAACCGCATAAGATGGGACAACTTTTGTTGTCATCCAGAACGTTTCCATTAACCTTGGAACAGATCTTAGCTCGAGGGCTAAGGAGATATCTCCAGCTGGTGTTCAGAGCTATGTTTTGGATGTAAACTGGACCGGAATTTTATTAATCACCCCTGAAGAAGTGAATCCATGAGCTGTTAGGAGAAATCTTTGTGAAGATTTGGGTGATGGTTTGGGTGATCCTAGAAATAAGATTTCTACACAGAATCTTCCGCTGGGGATCTCATAGACAGCTGGAATAGTTTTCAGTTTACAGCTAGAGTATACAAAAGATCACTTCTAGTAAGTTATTTAACTCAATATTAAGTTAGCTTGCTGTTCTGGCCTACATTTTAACTGTATTGTGTCTCTGAGTATCCTGTTATGGAGAATTCTCTCTGATAGGAGGCTATTTTTTTCTGATAGGATTGGTTTTAGTGTTTAGTTCTGTGTAGCAGTGTTTCACATCTCGAGTTAGTCTTCATCTCTCGAATGCACTGCAGGCATGCTTAAGTTAGCTTCGTGTCCATAAGGGGCTGGCGTTACTCACTCGGGGGGAGGCCTCCTGGCATCATGAAACCCAGTCTCAGATCATGTAACTCTACTGGCTTTAAGAAAGTACAATAAAAAAAAGCATTTTCAGCTCTAAATCTTTCAGTGATCTCTTTATAGTTCTTTCATGCTTTTGTAAGTAAAATATCAGTAAAACATTTTCAAATTTCAGGTTTTCAAGTTACTTTTTTGGTTATTTGGCTAACTTTTTAACTCAGTGCTTCATAATATCGTTGACGCCAGATCTCATATTTTCTTTATTCCCAATGGTTTCCGGCTTGCACAGCTCTCATGTGATTGGCCACCAGGATTCATCAATCATGCTGCTTATGTATTCACTGTAGTTTTGGATACTTTTGTTGTGTCTGCAGAAGCACAAACATAAGTGCACAGAATTAATGTGCAGATTCGGTTCTCATGTGCTGCTAAAATAAAGAGAAAACATCATTAATTTTGAGCATGAGAAATTAGAAATGCGGAGTGTGAGTTTGTGAAAGCAGTAAAATGCGCGACACACTGTTAAAGGGTGAGACTTAGGAACTCTGTCATTAGCTTTAATGCTACCTCAAGTTAGCTGTTAAATTTTTTCCACGTTCCACATCTTCATCATTCAAAGGCATCTAATATGCATTTACTTTCCTTGTTTGTGTATGAAGTGATCACGATTTTTTTAATCCAGATGAGGTTTTGAGGTATAGTGCCTCTCAGACATAACTGTAAACTGTTTTTTACATAATTAATGAACCATAGAAGAGAATCAAAATATTAAATTTTAGCACAAACAAAAACTTTAGGATTCAACATACATTTTTAACTGCAGATATTCTTGTTTTAACTATACATTTAGTAACATTAGTGTTGTATTTAACATATTTTTTCTAAACTGCTATGGGTTTCCCCCCAGACCCAGCGAGTATGTTTTACCTCAAAGTTTACAATAGTCTGGATCGATATATATTATCTCATAAAATATAAATAGGTTCCTGCCATTTCTTTTTCTATGAAGAAGTCCAATGTTCACAAGTAAGAGAAAGGTTTAACATAAATTTAAAGTACAAACAAAGGGAAAAGGAAGAGCAACAAACAGCAAACACGTAGTTATTTATACAAATCTTGGGTGACTAAAGGATGGCTGAAGTGGCCCACATTAATTAAATAAATTATAATTAGTCCAGTTTACATAAAAAAAACTAAAGTACTTTGGAAACTGATTGTCATATTTATTCAAAGCAAGCTTAAGAGAAAAATTCAAGTCAGTTTTATAATTATATACCAGTAAATTTTATTAATAATATTTGAGTAAATATTAGATTATATTATTAAATGTTAGACATAATGTTAGATTAAATTATAGTAAGATTACTATACGTAACATAAATTCATGTTCTGTTAAATAATTCTGAGTTTTTCAAAGTAAACTGAACATGTTTTTAAGTACTGCTGACTGAAAATCAAAGACACTCAACACAAATCTAAAACTCCAGAGTTTATTATAAAAAATTTAAGAACAATGTATGTAAATAAAACAATTGCACCTACACAATGCTTCAATTTAAACAGCACCGGGACCTTGACTAGTTTCAATATCTGCCACTTAAAATCTAATAACTGCAAAAACACTACTTTTTAAGAAAAGGTTAATAGAAAAAACCCAGTTCAAACTTTCACGCTGACACACAGACGAGAAGACAAAGGAATATGATGCAAAACTCTGTTTATTTGTGAAGGTGAAACGCAACAAAACTAAAACAGTGAAGTGAACCAAACTTTTCCATACAAAGGCTGTATTTAGTTTATAAAATAGTTTACAAATTAAATACAGAGGGATTCAATCCGCAGGTGGACTCAAGCAAGGCATTTGACAATTTAACATGGAGTGCAGGAAGTGATTAGGGAGGATGACCATAAAAGGTGTACATAAGGGAAGACCAAATAAGGGTAACACAACATTGAGGAATCACATGAGAGATTTAAACCAAACTATGAATGTACACTAAACTAAACTTAAGTCAGGAAGACCAGAAACTATCACTCATTAAACAAGACAACAGTTAAATCGTGCAGAACCTGACAAGCATCTGTCACCACAAAATGAAATCCAAATATAAAGCAGTCTTTTACAATTAATAGTCTTATACAACTAACAAACTTAGCTTAGACTTGTGTGGTCAACATTGCATAACATTTATATTCAATGGTATCTTTTCATCTAGAAATGTAGAGTGTTAATGGAGTTTTGTATTTCTTCTACACAACACATCAGGGCCATTTTAAGATTTCTTACATGCTGCACCTTTAAAGCCTGAGGCGTATCATATCGAACAGCCATTCATTTTACAAAACTGTTTACAAACCAACATCGATTCATTAACAACATTCCACATCAATTCAGAGCCATAACTCGGAGCACTCATTTACATGCAAATCAGTTAGCAGATAATGCAATTCAATTGTGTTTAGAAGACTCTAAAATCAATTATTTCTCTGTTGTGATTTGTGTACATATCAAATAACATTAACGCTGAAAAACTCTTTCTTTGCCTTATTTTACATTCCTAATGTTATCTTGCAGACTTGATTAACACACATCCAGTGATAATTATAAGCTACTAAGCCCAGACTACTAAGTCTGCTGCCTGGGGAGATGCTGTTATTTCATCAAAATCTGCTGGTTATCTTCTTTTCAGATGGTCAGAAAATAATGTAACACTTATTTTTCTTTGCTAAAATACATGGTGGGGTGACATTCTCCAGTCTAGATTAATGATGAGAAGTTTATTTTGGTAAATAATTATTTCCTTCATTCCCTAGCAATATTACTTCTGTATCTATTGGAATTGATTGAAAATGATAAGAACAAGATGAAGAGCGATTCAAATGAACTGCTCTTTTCTGTCTCCGGCTCAGGGTCCATTGAGAAGCAGATGTGGGATTGAAGGAGATGGAGAGAACGAATCGTTCATTAGGAAGAGTAGTTCCTCACGACTCAATATAAAGGTTTCGTCTTTATAGTCACTAGTCTTTGATTCACTTCTTTAATAACTTTAAGTCAACTTTACATTAACATGCTCTTTGGTGTGGAGTTGTCGATGTTCCCCTTGAACACTCTCACATTTGTGACAAAAGTTTTTAAATTTAACTGAATTTATTTTTGTTCGAAAATCCTCTTATTTAAAAGTAGATTAAACCAGCCACTTTATTAGATATAGCTTGCTAGTATTAGGTTGGAAATTTTTTTGCCTTCAGAACTGCCTAATTCCTTCGTGGCATCGATTCAGCAAGGTATTGGAAACATTCCTCAGAACACTATCGTACTAACATGATAGCATCACACAGATTTGTTGGTTGCACGTCCATGATGTGAATCTCCCGCTCCACCACAACCCAGAGCTCCTCTACAGGTTTGAGATCTGGTGACTGTGGAGGTTGTTTGAGAACAGAAGAGTACAGAGTGCAGAAACCAGTCTGAGATTATTCACATTTTAGCACATGATAGAAGCAGCATCAGAAGATGGGCATGCTGTGCTCATAAAGGGATGGAGATGGTCAGCACCAATACTCAGGGAGACTTTGACACTGACACAATGCTCAATTGGTACCAATGGACTCAAAGTGTGCCAATAAAATCTTCCCCACACCATTACACCACCATCACCAGCCTTAACCACTAATACAAGGCAGGTTGGATCCATGGTTTCATGTGGTAGATACCAAATTCTGACCCTACCATCCAAATGTTGCAGTAAAAATCGAGACTCATCGGAGCAGGCAATGTTTTACCAATCTTCTATTGTCCCATTTTTATGAGCCTGTGCCAATTGTAGCTTCATGTTATTATCTAATTCAGTGTGGTCTTCTACTGCTGTAACCCATCTTCTTCAAGGCTGGATGTGTTCAGAGATACACTCAGTCTAGTCATTCTCCTCTTTTCTCAGACATCCACAAGACATTTGCAGCCACAGAAGTGCCGCTCTCTGAATATTTTGTCTGTTGCAGACCATTCTCTGTAAACCCTATAGATGATTGCGGTGAAAATCCCAGTAGATCAGCAGTTTGTGAAATACTCAGAGCAGCCCGTTGGACACCAACAGCAAATCTACACTCAGTCACTTAAATCAGAATTCTTCCTCATTTTGATGCTTACTTTGAACTGCAGCAGATCGTCTTGACCATGTCAAGCATGTGATTGACTGATTAGGAGCTTTAATGAGCAGTTGGACAGGAGTACCCAATAAAGAGGCAGAAGAGTGTATTTGTACCTAAAATGAACAAAACACTTTTTTGTGAAGAGAGGACCTTCAAAGAGTCATCAAAATATGTTGACTGTGTAGTGTGAAATTTGCAAGTCACACCTATTTTTCCTGATGGTTATATATTTGGTTTGGATGCAAGCACACTTACTGAAATGGTTCCGAGGAAGGAAAGATGGTGAGCCCCAAAATGAAGGTCGCTCATACTCCCTTGTGCTCTAAACTATGGCAGAGACATGTCATATGCAACCTTCTTCAGGGAACAATAGCTTATAGAATAAACCAAGAAGCTCCCATTCAGGTGGTCACTTCACTTTGTGTTGAGGCACAGACCATGGGACATTTAAACACTTTAAAGCATCACAAGCATGGTACCAAGTTTGCCTCGTCTAGGTCCGTGCCCCTGACTGCTAACCCAAACACATCGACTCCTGGTGAGCTCAAGGGACGGTGGCTCCATGTTTGATTGCTTTTTAACTAACACAGTTGCCTCGATTCTGAATTTCGACATCCTCTGTGAAATCCTTCTGAAATCATTTTTTTGTTCATGTGACTGAAGCTGCTTTACTCAATGGCACAATGCTCCCCTGAGCTGAGAGAAAAACACCGAAAAAGTGACAAGCACATTTGTGTCTATAAGTGAAAAGGTTGAGGGCTAACAAGAGCAAACTCTTTCAGAAACAACGGCAAATTTAGTAATTTAGTTACTGCTTGGAACACAACGTTTCTCTACAGGTAATCTCATAAAAGAACGCAGATTTTTACACTTACAAGTTAAAACATCCTGTGTTTACATTCATTTCTCTCCACATGTATGCCATCTAGTGTCGAGGAGAGAAGCTTTTTCCCTCACAAAAGTAAAACTCAAGAGAAAGAACAGTTCAGGAGTTTATGAATGCGCTGCTAGGAAAATAACAAGCAGACTAAATGAAGAGCCAGTAATAAAATAATATAAACTGACCAATTGTGCAGAATTGAAGAAAAAGTGCATAAAACACGCAAAAAAGTTAATCTGTATGACTATATTACAGTACTATATACTGTGTGTTATTGGAGTTACACCCTGTATGAGTGTTAAAACTCCAGCATCGATCTACCACAATGCACTGAGAAGTGTGATGTGTGTCAAAGCAGGCACAGATATGTTTGAAAACTGTTATGGCAGACGTCAAACCATGCCTGAGCAAGCCGGACTCTGATAGAATCGATGCAGCGGTCACAGGCCACGTCTCTCGAGTGCGAGGAGAAAAACAAACAAAAGCACAGATACACAAAGATGGGAACTGACACCTCTCTAAGAACATGAGCGTTTAATAGCAGAATAGCTGTTTGTGGAATGCAAAAAAAGAAGTGAAATGGATTGAGAAAGGTCATGTGAGTGATGCCTTTAATGGTATAATCTATTTATTGCTTTTATGCAGGACTCTATGGCTTTATGGCCAAGTGTTTGTGTGAACACACACAGACAATTTTACTCCAGTGCAACAAAAAAAATAATGTAAAGTGCTACACAAACCTTGCGTTAAACTTAAATGCTCTGACGTACAAGTCTTGCACGTCGAACAGTGAATGAAAGTAAGTGCTGGAGAGTTGATGCGGTTGTGGCCAGTTTAGTTTTGTTATCGACAAATTATTATTAGTTTTGTATACCATTTGTTAGATTTTATGTGGGTTAATACAGTTTTTGGTATAACTTTATAATAACTACAGACTACTAATCATTAATTAAGAGTAGTTAGTGAATACTTTATAAAGCATGCTAATACACATTTGAAAGTAGTTTATGAATATTCTTGGTTTATACGCATCTATATAATACGCCTAATAACATTAATTTCATGCCTTATTGACGATCAATTTTTAAATGTAACTTTTTAATCTATATAAAAATCAGTTAGCTATTAATTGTAAGCGATTCATGAGATGATCAAGAAAATGTTAATAAATGATTATTAAACTATTTGATTGCTAGCTGCTGTCTTTGTGAGCTCATCTAAAGTGAGGGTTATTAATACCTTGTAAAGCATTAACAAACGAGACTAAATATTTCAATGGTCTGGTTCCCTCTGCACTGTGTGTTTTCTTTGTGTGTTTAGAATATAGCTGAGCCTTTAACGCTCACTTGTTAAAGCTTTACAAGTCATAAATAGTCCTCACTTTAGAAGAGCTCACAAAAACAGTTAACTGGCAGCTAGTAAAAGCTTTATAACCACCTGAATTTACAATATACACATTACAGAAGGATTGTGTGTTACTAAAGCATTTAGTATTACTCAGAGTAACTGTTGCTATACGTCTAAATAACATGTATGAATGTACTTTCAAATAGCTTGTTAATCATTTTTAATGAATCACTTACAACTAAAGTTCGGTGGCTCACTTGTGAGATCCTGCACTTATTTAGGCAAAACGTGAAATCTTAATATAACTTTAAAAACAGAAAAATAAAAAAATCACCCCCAGAGTTATTAGCGATGTGAATAACCAAAAAAGCTCTTGTGGCCAGGTATTAAGTGTGATTATTTCTGATAAAAACGAAAAAGAACTTTAACATGGGGCTTTCCTTCTTTTTTTAAGCAGCTTTGATGTAGCAAGAGACATTTCATCTTCTTGGAGGTCTAAGGTTCCATCTGCGTTCTGAGGTGATTTGAGATATTGAGCTTCAAAGTTTTTGTGCTTCTAAATTTTCCTAACCCTTGTGTGGTGTTCATATTATTGTTACTCAGGCGGTGTTTGAGTAACCCTCGTGTGGTGTTCATTTTATTGTTTACTCAGGCGGTGTTTGAGTAACCCTTGTGTGGTGTTCATATTATTGTTACTCAGGCGGTGTTTGAGTAACCCTTGGTGGTGTTCATATTATTGTTACTCAGGCGGTGTTTGAGTAACCCTTGTGTGGTGTTCATATTATTGTTACTCAGGCGGTGTTTGAGTAACCCTTGTGTGGTGTTCATATTATTGTTACTCAGGCGGTGTTTGAGTAACCCTTGTGTGGTGTTCATATTATTGTTACTCAGGCGGTAGGTTGTTTGAGTAACCCCTCGTGTGGTGTTCATATTATTGTTACTCAGGCGGTGTTTGAGTAACCCTTGTGTGGTGTTCATATTATTGTTACTCAGGGCGGTGTTGAGTAACCCTTGTGTGGTGTTCATATTATTGTTACTCAGGCGGTGTTTGGGTAACCCTTGTGTGGTGTTCATATTATTGTTACTCAGGCGGTGTTTGAGTAACCCTTGTGTGGTGTTCATATTATTGTTACTCAGGCGGTGTTTGAGTAACCCTTGTGTGGTGTTCATATTATTGTTACCCAGGCGGTGTTTGAGTAACCCTCGCGTGGTGTTCATATTATTGTTACTCAGGCGGTGTTTGAGTAACCCTTGTGTGGTGTTCATATTATTGTTACCCAGGCGGTGTTTGAGTAACCCTCGCGTGGTGTTCATATTATTGTTACTCAGGCGGTGTTTGAGTAACCCTTGGGTGGTGTTCATATTATTGTTACTCAGGTGGTGTTTGAGTAACCCTTGTGTGGTGTTCATATTATTGTTACCCAGGCGGTGTTTGAGTAACCCTCGCGTGGTGTTCATATTATTGTTACTCAGGCGGTGTTTGAGTAACCCTTGGGTGGTGTTCATATTATTGTTACTCAGGTGGTGTTTGAGTAACCCTCGTGTGGTGTTCATCTTATTGTTACTCAGAGCGGTGGTTTGAGTAACCCTTGTGTGGTGTTCATATTATTGTTACTCAGGCGGTGTTTGAGTAACCCTTGTGTGGTGTTCATCTTATTGTTACTCAGGCGGTGTTTGAGTAACCCTTGTGTGGTGTTCATATTATTGTTACTCAGGCTGTGTTTGAGTAACCCTTGTGTGGTGTTCATATTATTGTTACTCAGGCTGTGTTTGAGTAACCCTTGTGTGGTGTTCATATTATTGTTACTCAGGCGGTGTTTGAGTAACCCTCGTGTGGTGTTCATATTGTTGTTACTAAGGCGGTGTTTGAGTAACCCTCGTGTGGTGTTCATATTATTGTTACTCAGGCGGTGTTTGAGTAACCCTCGTGTGGTGTTCATATTATTGTTACTCAGGCGGTGTTTGAGTAACCCTGTGTGGTGTTCATATTATTGTTACTCAGGCGGTGTTTGAGTAACCCTCGTGTGGTGTTCATATTATTGTTACTCAGGCGGTGTTTGAAACCCTTGTGTGGTGTTCATATTTTGTTACTCAGGCGGTGTTTGAGTAACCCTGTGTGGTTGTTCATCATTATTGTTACTTCAGGCGGTGTTTGATTACCCTCGAGTGGCGTGGTTCATATTATTGTTTACTACAGTGCTCAGGCTGTTTGAGTAACCCTCGCGTGGTGTTCATATTATTGTTACTCAGGCGGTGTTTGAGTAAACCCTTGTGTGGTGTTCATATTATTGTTACTCAGGTGGTGTTTGAGGTACCCTTGTGCTGGTGTTCCTATTATTCTTTATCAGGTGGTGTTTGAGTAACCCTTGTGCGGTGTTCCTATTATTGTTTCTCAGGTGGTGTTTGAGTAACCCTTGTGTGGTGTTCATATTAATGTTACTCAGGCGGTGTTTGAGTAACCCTTGTGTGGTGTTCATATTATTGTTACTCGGGCGGTGTTTGAGTAACCCTTGTGTGGTGTTCATATTATTGTTACTCAGGCGGTGTTTGAGTAACCCTTGTGTGGTGATAATGTTATTGTTACTCGGGCGGTGTTTGTGGGTCTCGTGGACCCATTGCCTTTTGCAGATTTTAATTCACCCAATCAAAACATTTTATGTTAAAAACTTAAACAATATTTCCTTTAGCCAAGAAACAAGTGATATAAACAGCAAATATACTTTATTTATTGTTCTTTAACCTGATTTCTTAGAATTTGAACCATGTGTGGTGTTCTCATTATTGTTACTTTAGCAGGGTTGGTGGCTCTGCTGGACCCATTGCATTTTGGCGCTTTTAATTAACAGAATTAAGAGAATTAAGGTAAAGAATCTACCATTTTCACACTTTAACATGCCCCGGGTCCAGTAGACCCGAACACCTTGTGTATAATATAAATGTGTAAATCTGTCCTGATTTATGTTTTTCACAGGAAATGAGCCAAGCCCAGTGAATCTCAGCTTCAAATAATAAATGCTTGTTTCATTCTTCTTATGATGAAAACTGAAAATGGGTCCCACAGACCCCAACACCAACCCTTTAAACAAGGGTTAAAGTCAAAACAGAAATAACTACAAAATATATCACATAATGTAAGCAAGAAGTAAGAAAAATCAGAATTTTTAAACAACAAAATTTTGACCAAAATGTCAGATAGAACTTTAGAACTCCAACAGAACATTAGCTGCATTTTATCCTGCTATATTTCATTATAGTGAAGCTATATGTAACTGAGTGTTTAACAAACAATTGGCAACTGACATGCCCTACCCCGGTCATATATCTCCCAAATATGCGAGTCCTCAAAAGTATAGTTAAACCGATAGACGGGCGCAGAAATACCCAGTGTTCAGCGGGCCTTTTAATCGTGTTACAGCAGCATGTTCTGCTACAGCACAAAAGCACAGCAGCGGTAAAGCCTCTAGCACAGATTTGTCTGTTTAATCGTGCACAAACACACACACACGCAGAGCTGACGGATAAAAACCGTTCTGAAAACTCTTGAACCACAGAGGAAACACAAAATATGTCAAAGAATTTCGACATGCTGATATTACATCACACACACAATGCTATCAGGAAGGTAAAGCTACTTTGCTGTATGACATTACAGCAACAAACACACATTTATACACAGTAAAACTCACATTAGTGCTTAAAGCTAGCTTTCACGGTTCATGCTTTACAGCTATGGCCTGCAGCAGTCTTTGAATCTTGAAGAGCATGGTTCATTTTGGCAACAAGAAAGAAACATGGTCAATCTGCTGGTGTTCTTTCTAGCATTCTGGATCTATAGTGTGTTTTGGGAACTAGAGTTTGGAGATTTTAGATTAAAGAGTTTGTTAAGAGGGGATCACAATGGCGCGGTGGGTAGCACAATCGGCTCACAGCAAGAAAGTTGCTGGTTTGAGCCTTGGCTGGGTCAGGTTTATGTTTAGATTTGCATGTTCTCTCCGTGTTCGCGTGGGTTTCCTCTGTGTGCTCCGGTTCGCTCCCTACAAGTCCAAAGACTTGCGGTACAGGTGAACTGGGAAAGCTAAATCGTGCGTAGCGTATGAGTGTGAATGAGTGCGTGTGGATGTTTCTCAGGGATGGGTTGCAGCTGGAAAGTTGGCGGTTCATTCCGCTGCGACCCCAGATTAATAAAAGAAAGGAAAATGACAAATGGATGAGTTTGTTAAGAAAGGTCCACAGTAAAACTGTATAAAAAAAGGAACTTTGCATTCAGGGCATTTGCTTCTTCGGTCTTAGAAAGTTTAATTTCAGAACAATGCAGAACTGACTTTAGTAAAGTTAGCTGCAGATTCAAAGATTAGTATTTCTGACTCTATACAGCAACAAATAAATCAAAGAGACATCTTAAATCTATGCAATGTAGCCAACAAGTTACAAAGCTGTTTTAGTCGGAATATGCTTTTCCTCGCATTTCCTTAAAATACATTACTCACTCTCTGTGCAAGCCGCAATACGAGTAAAGGACAGAGTAAAACCTTTTGGTGGCTGTGACAGTTTTAGTGGAAGCTGCCACAAAATCAGTTCCAGTAACTTCCAGCAACGATCCCCAGAGATATGCAACTTTAGCAAACACTTTATACGTTTGATGCATTATTTGCAAACTTTGCACTAAACTGTCTAAATATCCAAATACATGAGCAAAAAAAAAAAATTACAAAATGAGGTGGCAGTGTAAACAGAGTCTGTGTGATTGCATTATTAATTCAGTGTTTTATAAGTATTATCTTCTTAATTTAAGAATTGCTACTCTCATTGACTTGATTTAGAAAGATTATAACTAAATTGTATAAATATTTTTTTTTTCCAAGAGAAGCTGCTGAAGCTGGTCCTGCTGGAGATACCCGTTGTTAGTTTGCCAGCTAAAGAGCTCCAGCTAAATATATCTGCCCCTCACCGATACCCCACAATGCCTTGCGTGCAAAAACGCCATCTTCTTGTTTTATGGTAGGGGTCATCCAACATTAAGGTGCATTTCTTCTGTCTACTCTACTGGAGAGTGGATCAGAGAACCTGCCTCACGCTTATCAGCTGCCTTGTTTCTGATCTACATATTAAAGCAAACCATATTATTTTAATTAGTCGCATTTATTTAATACATTCTATTGGTGTTTTATATTTTTAGTTTTTCCCAATACTTCTTTCCTGTTTTAGGAATCAAGTGCTTCTCCTTTTAAACAGGTTTGTCCCATTCATAATCTTGATATGATATTCTCCTCCTCTGTTTTTAGTTATTCATTTCCTCTACTTCTTTCTGCAAATCTCCCTGTATTTTCTTTTGTTGCTAACTTCTACATCCATGTTTTCGATTCTGTACATTGCTTCATATATTTTGTTTATTATATAGAGTTTTTGATTAATATGATGATTAATATGGCAATAGCACTGAACTTGAATCTGAACATAATACTGCTTCATTTGGTGTTCTGTCCTTTGTATTTATGGTAATACTGCTATTCAATTATTGATAATTAATCAGATGTTCTTGCATGTTCTTCAATTTGTAGAGCTGGAATTGTAACAGCATAAGCTGTTTTTTTCTGTTATAGGGTGCACATGCAAAAACTTTAAAAGCAGGTGTCGGATGCATACAGTTGTTTAGTGCCCCCTTGTGGTCGGGAAATCCACTGTTAACCCCCAACGCTATCCAAGGGCGAGGAGCGTCACTGCATACAGCAAAGGTGCGAAGCTAGCAAAAAGAACCAGCCTAGAAGCCTTCATCTAGAGGTGTGCAGACATTTACTTAAATCATTATCCTAATACATCTGATCCTGACACATTATGATCCATAAATGGCCACAAATCAGTCTGGACCGTTGGTTTGTCGAGGATACTCTCTTCCTCCACATTAGGCAGCGTTATGGAAAAATTATACGCAAAAAGTCAGCCCCCGAAATCTTGGCTCTTAGCCAAGACAGAAAGTTGTGTTGTTTTTTTATTCATTAATACATTCCTTTTGAATGTAAAAATAGCATCTTTCATTTATTTAACATAAAAAAATAAAACACTTCACGTTCCCTTTCAGGGCTTGTTTAAAAAGTGTGGAATTCAAGACTTTGAATAGAAAATGTAAAATAAAACTGCTTTCTAGTTTATTACCCTTGGATACAACTACAGACAATTCAATTCCAAACTTTACACATTAATTGCTGTAATATATAAATAAATATTTAAACTCGATAACAGACATACTCTTTTCAAAAATGTGTGAAAAAGAAAAATGATTAAATCTTTCACAACATGGAATTTAAATAACCAAATTTTCTCTAAAACGAATAATCTGTGAAGAAGGAGTTATGATAAATCTAACACAGCGGACTGTGAGAGATTTCACCCTGATCCAGTGACGTGGAGCTGATGTTCCTGAACTCATCCTCCAGACGAGCCAGAGCCAGACGCTCTTCCTCTTCCTCATCCTCATCTTCATTTGGGAGATCAGTCGAACGCACCGTCTGGATCTCCTGAGTGGCACGGGAGCGCGGATGGCTTGAGGAGACCAGAGAACATTGACTTAGAGAGCCTGAAACAGAAGAACAGAGCAAAGCTTGAGTAGTTTTCTCCCAAATATGAATATCTCAATAACTTCATACCCTCTAAGTCACCCACGCAGCTTCAGACGTTCAACGTTTTTCTTTTGGAATATAAAGTTTGTTGTTTTGGTGTTATACGAGTGAAAAAATGGGTGGGGAAGTGTTACTATGCATTCTAATGTGCTTAAAAAATCAAATGAATGAATGGTACATGGCTTCATGTGCAATAAAATTAAGTAATTCTCTAACTTTCATACTTACAATAACTGAGCTGTCAATGAATGACACATTTCTTGCATATCATACTGTTGTTACGCCAGACCGTTTCTGCTTCGCAGTGGACAGAGTGAGAGATGTCATGCTGTTAAACAGATTATTTCTCCCAAAGACAGAAGAACAGAGAGAATAAAAAGGACTGATGCAGCGAGTGCTGGCTGAGAGATTTCCAGTCCTCGCACCCTCGCACACACAGTAATCTCGTTAAGAAAGCTGAGGAATCAGCTCAACTTTAATTACAAACCCAAGCCAATAAATCAGAGCGGTCGAGCCCTTCGACAGGCGTGATATTAATGTGCTGTTGGCCAGTAACGCTGTGTCCGAAGGGTTGCCAGATGCTCTCTGTAAATGATAGTTTGCTCACAGGACATGAGGTGGGCTTGCCAGTTTAAAAACAGATCCATCTGTATTAGATTGGATTAAATTTCCATGCAGAGGGGAAGCATAGATACTGCTCGGCTTAATTAACAGAAAAAGGGACAAACATGTATTTGAATGCATCTATATAACTAACATCGCTTCTAAAGGCTCAGCTCATTCTCAAATTCAAGACTGAAACAGAACAAATTACAAACAAGACTGAAACATAACACAGAACACCACAAGGGGAGACTAAAATAGAATGGAGAACAAAACAGAACATAAAAAACAACAGCTAAAACATAGCAGAGAACAAAACTGATTAAGACAAGCCCAACTCAGAGATCAAAATAGAAATAAAACCAGGCAAAAGTAAAAGTGAATTAAATGGAATAAGAACACATTAGACCACGCTAGCGAAGAGATAAACAAAGATGCCAAACGATTAACAGTTATAATACACATAAATAATTATAATATCTACTATAATAACAAGATATAGCCCAGGGAATCCCACAAAGGGAAGACAATTAACGAAACTTAAACTATAGGACTGGAGTGGGCAAATAAAGGAGCGTGGATAAACTAAAACAAGGATCATGTCAGTGATCTGAGACCTAAAGACTGAAGTTACTGGATTGAATCCTGACAGATCATAACAGAAAAATCCTGAACAGAACAGGTAACAAAAAACAACAAGGCAAGACAAAAAAGGGGGGCAAAAAAGAATAAGACAAGACAAATGAAGAACAGTCAACTAAACAGAACAAAGAAAAGACAATGAGACCAGAAGAGAACAAAAAAGAAGACAAAGCATGGAACAAGATATGTGGACAGTAAATAACAACTTTAAAATATGAAAGTCATTTAGTGAGGAGAAAAAACATATCTTAAAAAGCATTCAAATAGAAAACGATTACTTTTAACTAGAATGAACATTTTGAGAGTTCCAAAAAGTTAAACAGACCATGTTTGCTCAATCATATTGCTTTTAAAATTTCATTTTGTTGAATCTGAGAAGCATTAAGAAAATATATACTAAAAAAATAAAATCTCAATAAATTAAAGATGTTTAAAGATGCTTTGTTTAACAAAATATGACAGCTGCAGACAACAGGTTTCATTGATCTTAAAGTTGAGTGTTTTTGTACCTGATAAGTGTACGTTCGGGGATGCTGACACCTTGTATTTGCTTGGAGTGAGCGAACGATAGCTTCTGCTGATGGGATGATTGTTCACTAGAGCCCTGACCAGAGATTCCTCCGCTTGATGCTCAAGACTGCTGCGGGATCTCCACAGCTCCTGCCACACCACTGCATCACACAAAAAAACAAGGATCGGATATTTATTATCACAGGTTATGGCTCAGTCCTGCGTCGTTTCTGAGTCCCTTCAAAGAGGGCCTCCCAGATCGCCACCAATCGCTGGTTCGAGATATGCTCCATTTAAGATAGTATTGTGTGTATTTGGCCCGATGGAAGCCCTGATGAGGTCCGATCTAAGCCTGAAAGAAACCCCTGGAACACTTTAAGTCTGGCACTCTCTGTGTATGAAAGTGACTAATGTGACTGAAGCGCGTTAAGATCAACTGTATCATGAGCTAGATAACAAAAAATGGAGAAAACCACATCTGAAAATATAAAAAAAGTTAAATGTTTCAACAAGACAATAAAATAACACAAAAAGCAGTAGGTAGGTCAAGGTAAAAAGAAGACAAAAATAAATAGATGAGGCCAAATATGAACAAAAAGCAATATTGAACAAAAAAGAAAAGAAAATAATGGAAATTACAAATGAGGTCAAGGCAAGCACAAAACATCACAAAAAACAAGACCAGATGAAAAATGAATCTAGAACCAGACTAGAACTAAACAGAAAAGAGAACTAAAAAGAACATGACAAGGACAGAGCAGATAAAAAATCAACAAGAAATTAAGACAGACAAGACAAAAAAATTGAAAGGAAAAGAATATTACGAAGAAATACTAGAAAGAAAAGGAATGAAACCCTAAAATAAGACAACAGAAAAAAGTAATGAAAAATGATGCCCAAAACATGACATAAGTCAAACAAAAATGGAAAAAGACAAGACTCGATTAGAACAGAGAACAATGACAACAAAACAGAACCAAACAAAAACAGAGAACAAAATAAACTAACACATAGCAGAAAATAAAACAAGACGAGACTTAAACTGATTAGAAAAAAGAATGAGAAAAAAAACAGGAAAAAGGAAACACAAAAATATGAACAATCTATCTAAACAAGAAAAATCTATTTAAAAACAGAAATAAGAAAAACTGAATCAAACAGGACTAAAAAATACAAATAAGTGAAGACCACAACTGGACAGAAAACGAGAAAAGATCGTTAAAAGGAGCATATATGAGAAGACTCTTGTTTAGAATATATGTGAGTTCATTTTAATGTTTTAAATGTTAAATGATTTTCATTGATGTTGTCACAGAGGCTAACCTCGACACTCCCTCCTCTGACCAACAGAGGGCACCTCCATGGCATTAACTCCTGCTCCTCCATCTACACCACACTACATTCCCCATACACCCCAGGGGCACCTTGATTACACACCAAGCTGAAGGACATTACTACCACTATTTATACAGACTAATTCCCATCGCTCAGTGCGAAGTCTTGTTTGTATCTCTACTGCAATTCCGAGCGTCTACCCTGTTTGTATGCCTGCCTGTTGTGACCCTGCCTGTTTTCCGTCTACGATCCTAGCCGCCTGCCCGTTGTACTACTCTCGCTGATCTCCGTTACTGCCTGTTTGCTGCCTGCCCTGACTAACCGCCTGTTTGTGGACTACGTTGTTAATAAAAGCCTGCACATGGATCCCAACCCGAGTGATGTATCATTACAGAAGACTTCGCCACCTTACGATCCAGCGGCTATCTCGCAACTGTCCTCAGCGCTGTCTACACAGGCAAATCAACTCGCTGCGCACTAACATCAGCTGAGTCGCTTGACATCCCTCACCGAGGAGCTGGTAATAGCACTGCAGAATGTACATGGGACATGTTCCCCAGCGGCAGCCATTCCGTCACCGAGCGCTCACGCTGCTTCCGCCGCCATAGATGTGCCGCAGGTCAGCCCTCGCCTCACCTTTCCGGAGAAGTTTGATCAGCCAAGCGAGGGCAAGAGCGCAGGCGATAAATTGCTGGAGTTATCACAGGACAGAAAGTACTGCCCAATATGGACCCCAGCTGACAGTCCTGGTGAGTGGATCCCTCTGATATCTATAAGAGCGTGCTCTTCACCCAGAGGCTGCAAGAGATCCAGCAGGATGGACTGCCCTATGGACTCTATGCAGAGAAGCTGTGGGCGAGGTTGCAGGGGTTTGGGCTGCCAGACCTTTGGCTCTTTTCCTTGTTCCTGGATGGACTGGAGGAACCAGTGAACCACAGCAGTCTAGGGGACAAGTGGAGTTGGGGCTTCTGGCAGTTAGTCGATGACTTCATCCAGCAGAAGGAGCGGGAGCTCTATGGTGAGGATCTCGAGCTTCTACTGGGCAGTGATGACTTCCAGGACTCACCATCTCCCCCAAGCAGTTTAAAGTCCACGGGGACACTCAATAAGTCCCAGAAGAGGAGACTGAGAAGCGCAGTCCGGAGGTCTGAAGGAGAGGTTGCCCTCCCAGAGTGGTATGGGCTTCCAATACTCAGTCCTCAAGTCTTTGAGCCCATTATTGCCTCAGATCTCTCCAAGCTGGAGAATCGCACTCCCCACATACCCTGTGAAAAGCTTCCCGTCCAGACTCTGTCTGCCTCATGCCCTGAGAGGGCCTGTCTAGACACCTCCAAGGGGGTGCCACAACCACCACCCTCCTTCGAAGAAGAAGAAAAGGAGTGGTTCAAACCCCTCAACTCTCTCTTTTCCGGTCATTGCGACCGAGTCTACTGCTCTGAAGAGTAGTGGAGGCCACGCCAGTGTTCCCCCGGAAACACGTATCCCTGAAGCTGAGGGGAGAGTCGTGGTTGAAGTGTGCCAGGCTCCTGTCATTAATGATGGGGGTTCTTGTTAACCCGTCCTGTTTATTTTGTTGCCTCGCCTGAGTTTGCCTGCGCCGCCCCAGCGCCTGAATGTGCCGAAGTTGAACAAGGGTCTGCCGGCACCTACCCAGGTTCCGTGTCTGCCGGCGCCTACCCAGGTTCTGTGTCTGCCGGCGCCAACCCAGGTTCTGTGTCTGCCGGCGCCTACCCAGGTTCCGTGTCTGCCGGCGCCTACCCAGGTTCCGTGTCTGCCGGCGCCTACCCAGGTTCCGTGTCTGCCGGCGCCACCCCAGGTTCCGTGTCTGCCGGCGCCACCCCAGGTACCGTGTCTGCTGGTGCCTGGTCTTCGCCTGTGTCTGCTGGCGCCACCCGAGCGCCGCTGCCCTGCTCTGCCGGCGCCATCCGAGCGCTGCTGCCCAGCTCTGCCGGCACCTGCTCTTTGCCTGCGCCTGACATTAAAGTCTTTGTGATTTCATTCAAAAACAGCATTTACATTTAAGATTAGCCAACCTCAAATTTATTTGGATTATGAGGTTTAAAGAGATTTATTAGTGTTTACATTCCAGCGGATGGCTTCCACAATGTATAACTTAACGCCTGAAGAAAAAAGCTGGAGAAAAATGACTGTACGAGAGAAACATTTACACTCATCTTTAAACTAACACCTCTCACCAATGGCCAATCCATTTAAGAATGGAATAATTAGATATCTAAATAACACATGTAGCATAAAGAGGTCGTTAAGAGGGATGAAGGTTGTTTTCATTAAACAGAGCTCATATAATTCTGCTGAAGTGTTTTGTTTCCATCAAGGCTTCTTGTCTGCAAGAAGATAGAACACATTTGATTATCTAACAGCTTGCACTGTTGTGAACGCTAGAAAAAAAGAACAGTAGCAGAGGACGCTAATCAACTATTGTTAGCCATATAGCTCTCTATTCTTCTATTTCTCCTTTTTGTATCTATGATTCAGCACTGAGTGTTGAACCCTTTTGACTTCTTGTACCTTGATTTATCATGTGCCCCGATTGGTCAGCATTCTTGCCCTAAATTCACTCACCAGATGCTTTCTTCTAAATGCCACCACACACCTATGCGAACGGAATTCTGCAACGGCTTTCTCTGCAGGGGGCTTCTTCACAAGCTTCACACCACTGTTGATACAGTGACTTTTTTCTTTCCCTTGGATGATACTCAGGGCACTACAGTGACGTGTGCAGCAGCATGAGGGAGCTAAACAACAGGTCATGTTTGATATTCTTCTGGTCCATAAACTACTTCTTCACTATTCGATGTGAGAGGGTTCTCATGGCTCTTTTACGTCTCGAAGGTACTCTGAATACGTCATCAAAAGAGCCAGCATTCATTGGTTGACAGCCTTTTTTCTTTCTCACCCATCCTTCGCTAAATGTGTGAGCTTGCTTCCTAGCAGATTTTTTGGGCTTGAGAATTTCACACTGATTATACAATTAGGTGTGCGGTGGCTTTAAGTTTCGTCACCATGCTCTTGGAAACTTAGCTTTATTATGGAACCACATATTCGGTCTTTTAATTTTTTGGTGCAAGACTTAAGGTCTCCACACACCTAGACAAATAAAAATGTCCCTTTTTCGGAAGGCTCGGTGGGGGGCTGTTTCTCCAGCTTCACACCTCTGCTGTTTAATGTTGGTGCAATGATGGTCCTTGCCCTTGGATGGCAGTCAAGGGTAGGTGTTGTTTGTGAAAAGAACAAATCTTCACAATGATTCTTGAGTAACAACTCTTTTTGGGGGGCAGTGATTTGTTTTCTTTGGTAAATTTCTTGGTACATCAGAACACACAGTTAAGTCTGTAAATTACCCAGATTCGTGTATGTTTGAGTCTTTTACAGTCTAAAGATCAAACAACAGACATGAACAAACTTCACTATATTGACACTCCCAGCAATGTTAAAACCTTAACTAATTATATAATAAATTATTAGTAATTAGTTAGGAATTAGTTTTATAATTAGTTAATAACAACTCTTGCTGGGGGGACACCAAGACAGGCTTCTGAATGTTCATAATCTACTCTTCCAGAATATCTTCATCAGTTTTCTTGACATTGTTCTTCTCCACAGTTTCCTATCATGAGGTCGATGCAGGAGTTTGGCTTCCCAGCTACTCTTTTATGTCCCAACAAAACTCTGAACAGTCATCAAAAGAGCAAATTGTGAAAAACCATGGTGAAAAAACTAACTTTTTTTTTTTGGTTCAGAATCATAGTTCAGCCAGATGTGAGAAGGTCTTTATGTGTTCCATCCTTTATCGTGTAGGCTTTCTTCCCTTTTGGGGTCGCCACAGAGAAATGAACCACCAAGCCCTTCCAGCTGCAACCCATCGCTGGGAAACATCCACACACACTCATTCTCACTCATACACTATCTTTTTTACCCAATTCTCTTAATCTGCATGTCTTTGTTCTTGTGGGGAAACCGGAGCAGCCGGAGTTAACCCACGCAACCACGAGGAGAACATGCAAACTCCACACAGAAATGATGACCCAGCCGAGGCTCGAACCAGAAACCTTCTTGCTGTGAGACGACAGTGCTACCCACTGCACTGCCCTGTTCTATGTGTATAAGCTTATTTTGCAAAATACCCACAAAATGTCTGGAAGCACTCTTTTTTTTGTTTCTGACCACTTCAATTGGTCTTATTTGTAGTCTGCACATAATTTTAAATGAAACAAGACTTCACCCCACCACTCTGCAGTTAAATATCATTAAATGTGATATAAATGTGGTATAAATGTGGTCAATTAAGTGAAGGCGGAGTTGAGAGAGCTATCACCACCATCAAGGTGAACACGTGGATCCGTAATTAATATTTTCCTCACTAGCTAAATTAAAAGACTTTTTCCTAAATACTAACATTTTAATCCCTGTTATATTTTTTCAGTAGTTATTTGACAAAAGATCAAGAACTTTTTGCTTTCTCTGTTCACCACCTCTTTAAATGTCATGTGTGATTATCAGTTACATCCTCAACCTCGACCATCTTTATCTGTGTACTTTTCCTAAGTGTACCTGAGCAAAAGAAATACAATGTTCCGTTTCAAGTCTTTCATTCAGAGCAATAGTACATTTCTGTACAGTAAAATTTGACCTTGCTGAATGAAAAGGCCTAGACAGCGTTTAGAGTCAAACATACAAAGAGAAGGATCATTTTGACCTGACACATAAATGTCAAGAGGAATAAACTAAGCTACGAAGTTTAAAACACTTATGAAGATTTTTAGAAAGCTTAATAAAAGATTTCTCTGCTGACATAATCGTCATGACACAGCATGATGTTAGCAGAGGAAAACCTTCAAAACTGTACAGACACGAAACAATTCATATTTCATCAATTCATATCAATCTAGATAAATAGTTAATATCCTAAATATATAGTTTTCTTACCTGCATTTGAACTGTGTTGGTGTTTGTTTATATGTGTTGGGTATTCTTAAATGTTGAATTTCTGTAAGGCGATCTTGAGTGTCCAACAAAAAAAAAAACAATGAATTATTATAATTTTTTTTTTTAAATAAAAGGGGTCATTAAGGGTCAAAATGTTAAATTGTAATAGCTAATCTCTATATATTTTTAGAGCCAAGCCGTGAAACTGCTAAGACACCTATTCTAACAATAAATTCTTTATGTTAGTCTTCTTTTGATTGAGGCGACAAAGTGGCATAATGGTGGACTGGACATCCTGCAAATGATCCCAGTCAGGTCCATTCTGCAATTGTGGCCTTGGGCAAGCCACTTCACCCACAATGCCCGGTATGGGTGTATGAGATTGGTGGGGTGTGTTTGGTGATGGGTAGGAGGCTGTAGGCTATAGACGTTATATACCATTTCAGCATGCTCTAAAAATGAGTGTAGACAACCATCACCTTCGTGGAAGTGCATCACTTCCAGGTTACCAAATATGGGTCCAGAGAGGTGGGACATAGGCGTAGCACAGAAGTCTGATTGGCTGAATGTTACCATTTTTATATATCTTAAACAAACAAATTTAAAAATAATTCACCCCCTCAGAGTGTTCAAAACTATTGATCTAAATAAAAACACATTACAGCACCAGGGGTGTAAACATGGCTTTTTTTTTCCAGCTCCAAAGGTCGGCAGTTTAACATTGGAGTGAACGAGAACTAGCTCACTTCTGACACCACCCCCTTGAGGCCAGTGGAATTATTACAGTTCAGTCACTTCCTGTTGCTCTGGAGTAGAGAGGGCGGGGAGTTGCTCCTTGCTGTAGGCACGAAATGGCAGCCACGTCCTGTCAGACAAGGACAACTTAGGTAGCTTATCACCACCAGAGAGTGAATGTGGAGTGAATGAATAATGCTCTGATAATTTTAAAGCTTCTTTGAGCATCTAGAAAAGCGCTATATAAATCAAAAGCTTTATTATTATTTTGACGATTATGAGATTTGAAACACTTGTTAAGGACTGTCTGACCTTTAACAACATTCAATTTGTAGCTTGTGTTCTCAAACACTAAACACTAAATTTGAATTCCCTTTTACTTTTGGATAATACATTTATAATATAACTTTGACTCATGCTGACTCAGAGGCACATTTTAACATCTTTCTCCAGCAGAAACTGTGCTGAACAGTATAAATCAAACATATAAAAACCCACAAAAAGCCTAAAACCAAAGCACAGCAGCTGTAGACATCACACCACATTGATTGGGTTCTTATTTAAGCATTGCTGCAGAGCTTATTGATCACTCCTTCTAAAAGATAGCGTTTGCATCACTATGATGCAGTATAATTTCAATTGAATTCAGAATTAAACATGAAAATTGATATTTCCCCCTTTCTACTGTGCTCACTTGTTCGGTGCTTTGATTAGAGGTTCCTAAAAACTAATCCTGACGTGACTTTGTTTCACTTTAGTCATCTTTGTTTCATACCTGGAGATCTCCCTGGAGGATGTTGCTCTTCTCTCGGTTTTTGAGAAGGTTCTGTGCTTGTCTGAGGGCGTCCTGAGGTTAGCCCCAGTGTGAGAAACCCCTGGAGATCTTGAAACTGTCCCGATGGGACGAGCGGTCGCTGAGCCACAGACCGAAGAGCCTAGAGGGTGGAAGAGAAATGTACGTTATTGAGTCGCTGCTTTGACATTATTACAGACTTTAAAATAAAGGCTAGGATACACGCAATTTCTCTCTCTCTATATATAAATATATATATATATATATATATATACATATATATATATATATATATAAATATATATATATATATATATATATACATATATATAATTATTAGTAATTAGTTTTATAGTTAGTTAATGATTAGTTTTATATTCCTAAATGCTTCATAATATAAAAAAATGAAATAAACTCACAAAAAAAACGCTTTGATATTTTTAATGCATAGTCAAGATATTTATTTAAAAATCATAAAACCGGCTTCCTACGATTCTCTCATGAAGGTTAAATTAACCCTGGTTTTAATCTGTTCTTTTCACACAAAGCCAGAAACCTTTCAGAAAAAAAAACGACACATTAAAGCATAAAAGAAATGAGAAACAATTAGGTTTTGATTGAGTCGCAGTCTGTGTCCTTTAAATGGAAAATGAGGTAAAAAGAAATCAGCGGGTGGTAATTAAGGGGCACACACATTCTGATGGCCAGACAAAAGAGCAAAGATAAAGGTGCTTTCTGATCAGACATTTAATTTCAGGTGTTTAATAGAAATCATTTCTTGCTATGCGACCCCGCTCAGATGAGCCATTTGTGTCTGAGCTGACGGCTCTGTTTCCTCGCTGATTAAATGAGAGCGTACTCCTTTACTGCATTTCCTCTAATGACATGATGATTGATTTGAATTTAATAGTAAAAAATATTTCCCTGATCACCTGAGAAGATCCTTTAAACAGGTTTGATTCTGTGATTTCTGTGCTGTTTGAATGACTGAAATGAGGTTCTTCCTGAGGAGTCCGGTTTATCCATTCTAGATCAGAGATTCCTCTCAGCTCTTCGTCGGATGAGTCTTCCTCGCTAGGCACCAGGAAAACATCATCCATCACTTCCTCCTCGGAATCTGACCAATGACAAACAGACACAGAGGAGGGAGAGCATGAGAGTGGAGAAACGAAACAGAGAAGGCCGGCGGTGAGGATACAAACACAGACTCTTATCTGAGACTCACAGCGCCCGAGCTAAGCATGTGTGTTTCTCGTTCTGCTTCCTGTCGAGCGTCTCCTGCATTAATAATAGTTATCGTTGCACAGCTTGAAGAAGTTTCCATCACTCTGCTGGTCAGCATATACAGAGCAGAAAGCACTGCTATGTGAGTGAAGGCTGATGACAGCACTGGTGTTCTCTCATAATCTTCAACCCCTTAAAGGGATATCTTGTCTTCACTTCACATTTGACTCACGCTCAGGTCGTTTGTGGATATATTAGTTCATTTAAAATGTGTTGTTTGGATATACAGGGGTCGTGATTTTCTGTTTTTACTTTTCTATGGAAGTCAAATAAAATATATTAATGAAGCCCCCCTATAAAAGCTTCTATTAAACCTTAATCCCAAACTATTAAAAATGTAATTTCTCCTCATCTTCATCGTCCTCTAGCTCCTCCGTGTCACCATCATCATTATCCAGAATATTTTCACAGCATCCTCAACATAGCAATAATTTGCCATCTAAACGCACACGCAGTTTATTGAAAACCTGTAGGCACAAAGGTACAAGCAAAAAACCAGTTATCCAGTTATGTGTGCTTAATCTTTGCTTAAAATGTAAAAAATTATGCAATTTAAAATTGTAATTAGATATTTTTTTATAATAAAATCACTATATGTTGCTTGATTTTATGTGTAATCCATAAAATGCAATATAATGACTTTAGATAAATCAAGTAACTGTCTCTTTTGCGGTTTTAGGAACAATTTGAACGTTTTTCTAACTTTTATCTTTTAAAAACTCATAGCTGACCAACAGGTCCACACTTAACTGTCGCGTAATACAAATATGCTTTAAAACAATAATAAAACATTGGTGTTCTACAAACATAACAAACAAATATACTCCTACTGGATCTGCTTTTTTACTATTTAAGATTAGCCTTAGAAAAGGCCAGCAAGCATGTCCAAGAGTTCTAGATGTGTGAAACATCTTCAATCATCAAGCTGCTTTCTTGAAGCTCTTTAAAATGGGAGTACTCACCTGGTATGCTCAGATCCAGGGAGATCTTTGTGGTGTTGGGTGACTTCTGTGCACTCTTCAACCATTTGGAAGGAAGTGGTGAACAGATTCCATCAGCATGAGTGGATTTGAACCTTGGGGTCGACAATCTGATGGAGTCGTGACCCCCTGGAGACACCGGGTTTCTCTCTGAGACGAAACCTTGCGGGGATGTTTTGCCATTGCGAACTGCAGTCAGGGAGGATTTTATGGAGCGTTCAGAAGGTTTCATGGGTTGGACTGGGGTTGGTGGACTAGTAACCTTTGTGAAGGTACAGAATGGAGGTGAAAATGGAGGTTTTGGACTATTTTTAAGATTGTGCGGTGTAAGAGATGGATCATGAGATCTTGATTTTGAATCAGGAGAGAGACGGTCCTCATCGATTGGAAATGTTAGATTCAAGTTTGTAAAGGAGGGAGAGGATCTGAGCAAAACCTCAGATGATTCTTCCTGAGCTCCTGATGAAAACCTTGTCAGTCGGGATTTATTTAGAGAGTCGATGACTCCTGCATTATGATTTTCTTCTTCTTCATGAGATGCCTGCAGCAAAGTTGTATGTGACTCTGGACATACTTCAGGAAAAGTGTTGATCCTCATGTTGGGAGCATCCTCATGGAATGATCTTCTACTCATCTCTGGCACTGAAACGGAACAATCAGTCACTCCTTCTCCAGAAAAATCTTCATTTCCTAAAACCCCGAACCTTTCAGGAGAAAAACAGTCTGATTAGTTCTTTAAGCAAACGAGTGAAGTTTATCAATAAACATTTAAGTGGGGAGTTAACCTAGAGTAGATGCGAGCAGGGAGGGCTGCAAAGTTTTACTTCAACCTTCATCAAGTGCACCTGATTCCACTAATGAATCTTCTCTTGGTGTGTTAAAAGTTATTCTAGAAGACACCATCATTTAAATAATTAAATCAGTTGTTTAAATGCATTTCTACAGTGGTTTTTGCAGAATAATATTAAAGCCCATATTTGACTGTTTTATGGAGGAAGTATTCTCTTTCACTTCAAGTATGAGTCAGTGTGTAATTAATGAATATAATGTACAAGCTCCACTTTTTAATGGAATTATTAAAGTCTATGTTTTCATGATACGATTGCAATCAAGAAAATACAATCAATGTTAATAAAAATAAATAAGTAACATCTTACCTACTTAATCCAGGTGTTGATATACACTCAACTTAAACCTACATTAAAACAAGTATTAAAAAATCGAAATAATCTTTTTCCCTTGTTCAGTGTTGTTAGATCAAGTTTGATAACATAAATTAATTGTATGGATGGCTATTTCCAAAGAGAAAATAATCGTTTAAAATAATTGTGATTCCAATTATTACATAAATAAGTGTGATTATCATTTTTCCCACAATCCAGCAGCTCTGGATAGCGCGGCAGATCTGTCTTAACATCTTAGCCTCCCAAAGCACGGCAAATACTGCTTGGCCCTGGGTGAAACACTGGAGGGTTGAGGAAAGGGGGTATTCCATCCCGCCTGCAACCGAACTCACACCATTTTCTTCCAGCAATTTTGCTATTTGATTTTGATTCAGGCTTATAATTTTGATGTACTTGATATCCTCAAAGTTAAATAGTTAGTGTGTTGCAGTTCTTTTATTAACATGTTAAAACGCTAAAGCCACTCAGATTTTAGTTATGAAAGCCTTAAGTGTAAATGAGTGATTTTATCAATTCTTTTTAACAAAATTCTCAGTTTGTTGGTGTGATCTGTCTTTCTTACATTCTTTTAGCATTTCTTTTCTCTGCTCCACAAGATGCTACTGCAGTGTCTCCAACAAACTGAAAAATTAAAAGTGACAAACAACAAACAATGAGATAAAATAATAATATACAAGACTTTCTGATTAAGTTTGTGCTTTACTGAGCTTTCAGAGTTGGAACAGCATTTGATACAGACAAAATTTACATTTCAGATGTGTGTGTTACAAACAGTGTGTGTGCGCGTGTGCGTGCGCGCGTGGGTTGAGACTTAAGATTTAAATGTGTATTTATATATTTTTTTTTATTTATATATATATATATATATATATATATATATATATATATATATATATATATATATATATATATATATATATATATATATATATACATACACATTCACACTCAAATTATTAAACACAAACATACGATTTGTTGTTTTAAATAAACAGAAATGCTGAATTGTTGACACATTGGACCCCCAAAACTACATCTGTGGATACAGGACTGATCAAATACTTAGTCAGAGTCCCACGTGGGCATATAAACTGCATTTCGTCAGCATCAAAACACAAGATTTCTTGGTCAGCATCTCACACTCAAGCCACGTATTTGTTTTCAATCCTGTTAGCCACATATTTGAAGACTAAGAATTATCTTTGCTCTAATTCACAAAGTCAAAGAGACCTTATTTCAGGAACATTTATCAAAAAGATTGTTATAGACAGAGCCACGTGAGGCGCTCTCATGAATCAAAGTGTTCTTAATACATATTGTTATGTAATTTAATTGCCAAATCCCACAAAAGCTGTAATGAAGAGAGTAAGGAAACCTTTATTTAAGAGAGCAGGTTTGAGTGTTACCTCATCTAACTCTGCGATGTTTAAACAGGGCTCTGCAGGGCTGAAGACTTCCCCGTCCGGCTCAGCAGCACCGGTCATGAAGAGTGAGGCTAAGTATTTATGCAACTCCGTTCGCTCAGCTGCAAATCAGAGGTGCAGTAAAGGAGATTTATGTGCTCAGTTGACCACTGAAATTAAATCTGCAGAAAAGATTTGCATGGCCTCGTTGCTGTGAAGTTTTGTGTTCTTTCGATAAACAGATCAGCAAAAAAACATGATTTATGAACCAATATTATAAGAGACAAATGAAGAGAGGCGCTTGACTGTCCTTCATTACATTAAAATCTACATTTATATATATATGTAAAAGCTTAGATATGTTTTAGGATTGGAAGAGTTTACAGAAGAATTTATATTTACTAATCCTATGTACATATGCAGAAGCATGCTCATCCCAAATATAGCATGTGACCACTTTGGCTTTCTCACACCCTTAGAATGTTTTACATGTAAGTATTTAACCTGATATTTCAGGACAAACTCCCCACCTTTTAAAAATGTATGTTTAAATGTTTTAAAACATGTTTTTGCACATTTCGTAAACTAGTTCCTGGCTGACATCAATAGGCGATATTGACCTGAATCCATAGAATAAACGTACACAATCTAGGCTTTGAGTCTGGTAGTCCCATGATGACGTGCATTTGTTTGGAGGAAACGAGGAGGATCAGTCAGTAAATGTTTACGAGCTTCGGGTCCCACAAGGGAGCTAGAACAGATCAAACCCTGGCTATTGAGATAAACAGTTCATTTCTTAGTATTTTATCTCCCTGGGAAATGTTTGTTATTGGGTCAAATTCCTTTCTTTCAGAGTAGCACAATTAGTAGCAGAGCCCCTGTTTGTAACAAAAAAAAATTTAGTTTTTTTTTGTTTTTAGAAACACTGGGTATGGCATTACCCAGAGGGCAGATATACAGAGTGGTGTTAGCTCCATAGGATGCTGTTGGAAACGGTTGAATTCAAATTTGTTAAGATTTTTATTTTAAGACTTTGTGTAAATGTGTAAGCCACGCTGCTAGTGCGAATTGGCGCCTCCATTAGAGTTTAGATGTTGAATTAAATTACTATTTTATTTGACTTTTAAGTGGCTTTTGTTGGTCATTAATAAATTCTGTCACAGTTTTTATAAATGGCTAATTCTTTGGTTTAAAGGTTTTAAAAGGTTTAACAGTAAATAAACAGTAAACAAAATCGTTTTTGGGTCAGGCTAAAGAGGAAGAAGGGAAATAAAGACTTTAAAATCTCAAGTTACATTAAACATCACAAATTTTATTTTCAAAACAAAGAATTAAACATAAAATAAATGTAAATTATTTAAAAAAAAAAATTCACCACTGATAATTAGCAGATCACTAACATTAGCACAATAGCACTTTCTAATATATATATATATATATATATATATATATATATATATATATATATATATATATATATATATATATATATATATATATATATATATATCAGAAAGTGCTATTGTGCTAATGTTAGTGATATATATATATATATATAATCGGGCATCACGGTGGTGCAGTGGGTAGCACGGTCGTCTCACAGCAAGAAGGTTGCTGGTTCGAGCCTCGGCTGGGTCGGTTGGCATTTCTGTGTGGAGTTCTCATGTTCTCCTCGTGATCGCGTGGGTTTTCTCCGGGTGCTCCGGTTTCCCCACAAGAACAAAGACATGCGGTATAAGTTAAAAGAACGATTGCCCATAGTGTTAAAGAGTGAATGGGAAATCCCAGTGATGGGTTGCGGCTGGAAGGGCATCCGCTGCGTAAAACATATGCCAGAGAGTTGGCAGTTCATTCCGCTGTGGCGACCCCGAAAGGGAAGAAAGCCGACATGAAGATGACATAAAAACTGAATGCAATGATGTGGAGGTGCCAACTTCTAATATTTCATTAAGAATAGAACATAAATCACGGAACAAAAGTTGAAACTGAGAAAATGTACCATTTAATGGGAAAAATGTGTTTATTCTGAATTTCATGGTGTCAACAAAAGTTGGTACGAGCCCGTTTTCCCCACTGTGTGGCATTTCCACTTCTTACAACACTCAAAAGACGTCTGGGGACAGAGGAGACCAGTTTCTCAAGAAGTAGAAATATATATATAATACAGTAATTAAATTCATAAAGCAGCTGATAAATCCCAAAAAACTGCATCCACTATATTTTGTCATTTACCTCCAAAATCTAATGATTAAATCTTTTTTTTTTTAATATATATATATATATATATATATATATATATATATATATATATGAATAAACTCTGGAACGCTGACTCTGGAACCTGTCAATCACAATTTGTTGGTATTGGATTGGTCAACTTGGTTAGGGTTAGGATTATATTCTGCCCTCTGAGCTGTCATGCAAACAGGCTTGTGTTAGTAAATATGCAGAAAAAAGATAACAGGGACCTGTGTTTTCTGTTCTTTTCTTCTTTTTGTGTTTAATAGACAACTTAAAAAGTTTCTTGAAAAAATATCAACATTTAAGTAGAAAATTGTTGCATAAAACATAATTTTTTTCGATGTCCTTTAAACTCATCGATTGTGAAAAATCACAAGTTAACAATCAAAAAATTAACCATGTCTAACAGTAAAACATCACCCGCGGATTGATCGATATAGATGGGTGCTATTGATAATAAAGTACAAGTTAATACAAACAAATGACCATGAAAACATCCAACCACAGAATACTGTAAAAGCTAAAAGAGCAAAAATCTGCAAACTTCAGAACTCTGTTGAGGTGAAGCTGCTTTAGTTCTCTGACAGCTATGATACACACCAGCCCCCACGCAGTGCCCAGAAGCTTCCATCACACTCTTGCTCCGGGGCAATAAGAGCTGTGTGATTACCCTTCAAGGGTGCAGTGATGGATCCCAGCTGCCCTCTGCACTCACTCGCTCAGCTCAAATCAAAAAGTTTGTTGGAGAAACTGCACTCGTGTGGTTCATCTAGAATCACTGCAGCTGAATAAACACAACCATGACCCACACAAACTCTAAATCTCTAATACATTTCTAATACAGAACCATCCTCCTAAGTTATGTATGTAAACATCTAAAAACTTCAGAAAGGTAACTCAACTTTGCCTCAGATTGTGAAGATTTAGTGCTGTTATTTTTCTCAAAGAATAAATAATGCATTTGTTTTGTAAAACTTTCAAGTCATACATAGTAGCATAAAATATCAGAGTGGTTCCATATTCAACAAAGACCTTCTGATCATCATTAAACAGTGTTTACCGAGCTTGTGTGCTAACAAAGCTAAACTATAAAGAAATAATTAAAAACCTTTCAGATTTGATTAATTTAAGTTCATGGTTTCCTGTGAGCCAGCTGTTCTGGTGCCAGTGGTATTTAAACTGTTTGTTAATTTATGCTTCATCACAGAAGAAATAATCTGCTACATTTCAGTAAACATGTCGTATGGAGTAGGATTTGCAAAATTATACTAGAATATAACTGTGAATCTGAGATCAAATCTGAACCAACTATATTTCTCTAACCTGGTTTAAGTGTTGACTTGCTTCTTCGAAAACAGTAGGAGCAATTTCCCTACATATAGCTATGTTTAATGCTCCTTTTATAATTCATGCAATACTTTAACCCTGTTAACTGTGATGCTGTTCGCATGCAGGCATTCCACAATTTATTATGGGCTCATAAAGATGATTGTGTGTTGTAAAAAAAATATGAGCTTTCATAATTTTCAAGTGAGGGGTTAATTGAATTTCTGCATATGTACTGGAGTGTGAGGGATGATGCAGCACTGACCTGTCAGCTTTCGACTCACTTCATCCATCTCAGTGTTTGGAGGAGGATTGTGTGGCTCTGACCTGTGCTGGAGGACACACCGGGGTTGAAATTCGTCCAACTGTCCTCTGCAAGAAAGTAAATAACACTGTTCTCAGTTCATCACAGGAGGAAATATAAGGATAATTAATCAGTGGCGGATAGCCATTTTTCATTGCTGCCGCTATAAATACACAACAATTCCACACAGCACAGCTAAGCACTTTTAGAAAAGCTTCATTCAGCACTGAAAAATCTATATTAGAGTATAGAAAATTTATTTTATAACAAAGGGTGTGAGTGTGGAACAGTGCCAAGGTCTGTTGTCTCTTTACAAGAAGTTTTCTCCTTTGATGCGCAGGAAACAAAAGGCGAGGAGACAGGTACCAAGAACAAGTCAGGTTTATTGACATGCCATTGAGGTACATATGAGACAAAGGATAAATGTTTAGGGTATGACTTGGTTTAGCTTTAAGTGGCTATAAGTTTACAGGAAGCTCTCTACAGTATACTAGGAAGACAATAATCAACCCAGAGATGAGGCAGACACAGAGGGATGCCAGAACAAACATGTGAAAGAACCAACAGGGTGGTGAATCAGGTAGATGCTGTTCAGCCATGTGGGAGCAGTGGAATGGTAGAACATGTAGGTATTGCCCAGAGAGAGAAACCAGGGGTGCCAGAACAGGTAGGTACAGCCTATAGATGTGACAGAACCAGTGGAATGCTGAAACATGTGGAAAACACCCAAAGGCATATGAAACCAGCGAGGTGCTTGAAGATTTAGGTACAGCAGAGAAACAAAATGGGATCGGTGCATGCTGGAAACTTTCATACCGGCCAGAGGCATGACTGAAAAAGTGGGACGCTGTAACAGGTAGGTACCGCCCAGAGATGTGACTGAACCATTGGGGCGCTGGAAAAGGTAGGTACTACCCAGAGACATGACTGAACCAGTGGGATGACGAAACAGGTAGGAACTACCCAGAGACATGACTGAACCAGTGGGATGCTGGAACAGATGGGTACTATCCGGAGATATGGCTGAACCAGAAGAATCCTGTAACAGGTAGGTACTACCCAGAGACATAATGGAAAAGGTAAGTACTGACCAAAGATATGATGAAACAGCAGGAAGCTGGAGCAGCTAGGTATAACTCATAGACATAACTGATGCTGTAACAGGTAGGTACCGTCCAGAGATGAATCAACCAAAGGGAACCTAGAACAGGTCGGTACTGCCCAGAGAGGTGATGTGATTACTGAGAGATAAGTACTGCCCAGACATAATGCTGGAAAATGTGAGATGTGATGGAACCAATGGGAAGCTGGAATTGGTATCTACGACACAGATATGTAATGAACAATTGGAATGCTGAAAAAGGTGGATATCATCTTGAAAGAGGTTGGTACTGCCCAGAGATTGGTGCCAGAAAAAGTAAGTAGCGGCCACAGACATTATGAGAAAATGGGAAGCTAAAACAGATAGGTAACGTCTATATATGTAGCCGAATCACTGATGCTGGAACAGATGGGTGCAGAGTGCTGGCAGGACTCTGAAAAAAGAAGTGAACGTGACCAGTAGCCCATATAAGGAGTGACCCATACACAGAATTTGTGTATACACAGTGAACAAGCACACCGTGAACACTCAACCCTCAAACACTCAATAGCAGTGGACAGCCATGGCTGCGGCTCCCAGGGAGTTGTCAGGAAACTGGTGCCTTGCTTAAGGACACCAATGCTGTGGTTGTTGAAGATGGAAAGCAGGTGTTTCATCACTCACACCACCTTCAATCGGTGGATCTGGTGATCGAACCATCCACCTTTCGATCACAAGTCGATCACCATATCCACCAGACCACAACTCCCCCTCAAAGCAGAGAATGTTCCCACAAAAGTTCCGGAAATAGCAAACAGAGGAATAGCAGAAGTTGCCCATCATCAGCCTTTCATCTGGCTCTCATGTATTCAACAGGACATGCAGATTTTAGCATTATGAGTGCAAGTGTTTCTATGTGTATCTGAAGGGATTAGTCACCCCATCACACTTCATCCCTCTTATAGTGTGTGCTGCAACTCTGGGCCTCATGTCTACATTTGACACATGCAGCCACGCATGCTGATGAAATCCAGCTTCCTGTTCCGTGATTCTTCACACACCGGTCTCAAAAGAAGGCAATTTGATGGCTTCCAATTACAGGCTTCTCTGAATAGCCGACCTAAATAGCATCTCTGTCACAGATCCTGTACCGTAACACTTCCAAAGCCAAAGACGGAGCCCAAAGCGATTAGCAGGGTTTACAAATTCTGTGTTTGTTTTTTTTCTTCTTTTTATCAAGGTTTCTCATTTTGTAGGCGAACAGCACAGTCTTTCAAAATCCAGAATATCTGTGTCAATGCTTTTAAAACATTGTGCACTGCCTACATAGCGAGCCATCATCAAAAGCAACACGAAAGTGAGCCTGTTCGTTGACTGATGTAAATTTTTCTACATTATAAAATCCTGACATTTACTAGATTAGAATGAACCTGTCACCTTATTCCTTTTTTATCTTTCAAGATGATTTTAGGGGCCAAGCAGCTCGGTAGTGAAGACACCTTTTTCATGATTTAGGTGTGCTGTTTGATCTATTAATTAATTCACAGTTTTTATGTTGAAACTTTTAATTGTTTTATTTACAGCCTCATATTATCTCAAACAGTTTCCCAGCGATGGGTTGCGGCTGGAAGGGCATCTGCCGCGTAAAACATATGCCAGAAGAGTTGGTGGTTCATTCTGCTGTGGCGACCCCGAAAGGGAAGAAAGCCAACATGAAGATGAATGAATGAATTAATTATCTCAAACAGGAAGCTCATTCAAATAAAAAAAGTCCTCTCCTCAGTATACTTCAGAGAAGGTTGCCATAGTAACAGGAAACAAAATGTCACGTTTAAACATGGCGCTGGTTATGAAAGATCTTCATTGGTTGCCACAAGAGAATCACATCCAAATCAAGGTTCTTACTTTTGTTTTTAACTTATCACAGGAAATGGCTGCTCTCATACAAATTATCTCCTTGTTCAGAATACCACTCATTACTAGGGTGCATGCAAATAAAGTGATAGGATGATCGCAAGTTTCCGTTCTTTGCTCCAAAATTCCAAAGACTTTCCCTGGAAACTGCAGTTTTATGTTTGAAATTGGGTTGTTTTAAGATAAAACTAAATTGTGCCTTTAGAGACGCATACTATATGTGTTCTTTTGTCACTTTTGTGAATGACTAGTAAAAATTCTTTCTACGAAGCGATTTGTTCCTTGACACATCCGCTTGACACAAAAAGGCCTCCCATGTAGTCCAATGAACCCTGAACTGATTGACGAAACAATTATCTTTTTTGAGTCATACGACAACATAATGATCTCATGGCTCCCTTTGCTATTCAATGACATCAGAACTCAATGATAACCGATGAACTCTTTTGAATTAGTCTTCACCTTATTCATCTCATGGCTTTCTGTGCTATCCATTGAACCAAGAACTGAAAGATGAAACTATCTGATCTTTTGGGTCGCTTGTAAACCTCTTCATCACACAATGGCTCACAGCTCTAATGTTGTTTCTGTTGAGATGTCTTACATGTCCGATAGCTTAACATCATTACTTAAACAGAACTAGTAAATTTCCTACAGAAACCTCCAAAATTCAATGTTAAATTGTGCCTTGTTTGCAAAAACATAAAACATGGTAAAATAAAATTGAAGGGCTGTATTTATTTTTCATTGTTTTATTCTAAGTTCAGTTTATCTTCAATTCATCTTTGTTTCAGTTTGAGTATGTTGGTTTATATTTCATTCCATTGGAATTCTATGCTTCTATCTGCTTTCAGAGAAGTTTTTCCTCCTAATATGTTATTCTGTTATGTGTTGTCCTTTTCACCCAGAGGTTTTTAAGACTCCCATTCCCATCAGCCTTTGTATGGCGACTTCTGTGTTCGACCGAGCACACTTCCTGAAAAGGACTCTTGACTCTGCTGTGTGTTCCCTCATCTCTCCTGGCTCCACTGTTGAGAATACTACTTGCCTTTATTCACATTTTCTTCCTGGAGGGTGGTGTTTGTCATGCAGAAAGAAGGCGAGACTTTCTGTGAGATCTGAATTTCATCTGAATTTTGTTATTTGAATTTTATGTTAATGAATTTTAAGTTTTAAATATCTTAATCTTGAAATTTTGACACTGTATTTTTACAAACTGACTATCAACAGTCAAAAAATATGTCTTTTATATGTTTAACATGTCTAAATAATTATGCCTAAAAAAGTCAGTTTCTCAAAGTTCAGATGTTCAATATTCAAGTTACAAGACTTAATTAAAATTAAGAAATTCAGCTTCAGAACCTGGTTTAATGGCTTATAATATTCAGTTTTATAAAATTACAATTGTCTGTCAGTAATTCAAAGCAACACAGTTCAATTCAGATTGTTTTGGCATATCTCTAGCTTCCTACAGACATAACTCCTTTTTTGTAAAAATCATGAGTGTTAATCTAAAGGAAGTTTAACCAACACCACAAAGCCACTTCTGTGCTGATTAGCTCAATAAATTCAAGTGGCTCTGTGGTGCCACAACTTAGAGGTGAAGCTATGTAATTAGCAGCCATAAGTCATTCATTGATCGTTAAATGGAGATAATTTGAGGCCTGGGTAGCTAAATGAAGCGTGTAATGCTCTTTTTTAAAAAGTGTGTCTGATTCTAAGGTAAGAACATGACGAGCACTAACCTGCGGTGTTTCTTCAGAAGCAGTTTCTCCATGTAGCTCAGCGTGTCCTCTTTGAACTCCACATTAACCAAAGGATGGTATTCTATCTCTGTTTGAGTTTCCATCATAGACACTAGACAGAAAAAGAACCATCAGATCTATTAGTTGAACGGTGTTTCTAAGTAACAAACACCAAGAGGAACAAACTCTAAGTACTCATAATAATGCATTCTAGTTAAAGGGGTCATGAACTGCAAAACCAAATAGTTGACATGAGCACATTTTAAAAAGCTATCCGGAAGATTTCTGAACTCAAATTTCCTTTTCTTCTTAAATAGTATTTTGTTAAACACAGCAATGTAACATCAGGTCATTTGCCTCAACCAGTAGTGACTATTACCAGTTCCTTAACTCACAAAGGATATTAACGGACTGGATACTGTCCTGACCCCCTTTTGGACCTTCTATGAGCTATGTGTCTGCTGGAGCTCTTTATAATTTACTCCGAGCTCAAATTAGGAGTGCTCTAAATCCACGATGGCCGCTTAACAGCCACACTTAGGCACTGCTGACTATTTTATGGAGATGCAGATTTCATTTTCCAATAGGAAATGGCTGGTTGAGGACCATGTTCATAATTGGCATTAATTGGCTTAAACCAGATAATTAACTGTTCAAATTATTTAAGAATACAAAAATGGCCCACTTTTCTTCTGTTTTCTAGTTTGCGGCACATTAACAAACATTTCACGGAGCAGAAGTAAAAGCATTTGCAAGAACCAATCAGAACATTGATTCCACACAAATATGCAGAGCCAATCAGAACAAATTTCATGCAAACATAGCTGTCTGGCTCCACAGCTCTCACTGTATAATACCATACCATAACGTAACGTAACGTAACATAACATAACATAACATAACATAAAATAAAACGTAACATAACATAACATAACATAAAATAAAATATAACATAACATAACATAAAATAAAACGTAACATAACATAACATAACATAAAATAAAACGTAACGTAACATAACATAACATAAAATAAAACGTAACATAACATAACATAAAATAAAATGTAACATAACATAACATAACATAAAATAAAACGTAACATAACATAACATAACATAAAATAAAACGTAACGTAACATAACATAACATAAAATAACATAACATAACATAAAATAACATATCATAACATAACATAACATAACATAAAATAACATAACATAACTTAACATAACATAACATAACATATCATATCATAACATAACATAACATAACATAACATAACATAACATAACATAAAATAACATAACATATCATAACATAAAATAACATAACATAATAACATAAAATAACATAACATAACATAAAATAACATAACATATCATAACATAAAATAACATAACATAACATAACATAACATAACATAACATAAAATAACATAACATATCATAACATAAAATAACATAACATAAAATAACATAACATATCATAACATAACGTGGTATGATCTAATCTGATCTGATATAACCTAATTTAATTAAATCCAACCAATCCAATCTGATCTAAACCAAACTAAACTAATCTAATCCAACCAAATCCAATCTAATCTAAACTAATCTAATCTAATGCATTTCAACACAATCCAACCCAAACTGATCTGATCTAATCTTTTCTAGTCTAATCTAATTTATTAACTATAGAATGCAACTGTGACCATACATTTTCAATAAAGGCCATATGTCAGGTTTTCCCGAAGGTATAACAACACTGTATGATACTCAATTAATTTTTTTTTTTTTCAAAAAGTAAAAACCGAGTGACTAATCAGCATAAAAACAGAGAGTTGCCACAATTCAGACACTTGAATTGTGAATCTAAACCTCCACTGGTTTAGCAATAATAAACTAAAACACTATTAGTAGGTACTAAAGATGGCAGGTAAAGACAGGCAGACGAATGTGAGGACGGGATTGATGCTTTATATGATGTCCTAAATGCCAACCTAACAGTGAGAGCGTGGGTCAGAAGGGTTTGTCATAATTAGGTTTGTAACCTCGTTCTATCATTCGCCACATTTATAGATTTGAGAGATTTTAATAAAAGTTGCTAAAAAATAATGTCAACAGAAAAAAAGAGGAAAACAACAATAGTGTTTCTAAAAGCATATAAAAAGATGATTCATTAGATGTCCTTGGAGGTTGACTAAAGATGAATGTCTACTCTTAAACTCAGCACAATCCCGAGCTACAAGAAAGAATTTCTATCAAGCTCAGACACCAGAGACTCAATAAGAGGAATAAGCCGTCAGGAGCACAACTCAAGCAGCACTATTGACTTAATTCCGTCTTTGTTTCCTGAGTTCTTTTGCTGTATTCTGCTAATATAAAGAGCAGTTAGACTTCTGAGCATTTGAAACCCCCTTTACACAGCAGTCATTATCACAGCGAGCACCGCAGCGGTCGAGAGTCCTTCAGCTAACACTGAAAGAGAGAGAGGAACTCGTATACGGAACGTAACTTTAGTTTGCTGCAGCGTGAGCTCAGCATTACATCCAATGCAGCGAATAGAAGAGCCCTGCTATGCTGTAAACCTCAACCCTTTATTAGAGACACAACACGGTTAGTGCAGTAAACAGACTCTGCTGCTGTTCTAGTATTCTTACAGGAAAGCTGTAGAAAATTTGAGGTTTTGAAATGCATCATGTTTATTTAGTGCAGGTTTGAAGAAACTAGAGCAGCCAGAGAGAAGGATGATGTAGCTCTATAGCAGGGGTCACCAACCTTTTAGAAACTGGGAGCTATTTGTTGGGTACCACTAAACACTCAAATGAACACATTTTGGTTTACATAATATCTATTTTCCTGAAAATAAAACACAACATTGATTTACTATTTACTGAAAACCTGAAAAAAAAATGTATGCATTTACCCTGAGGTCAGAGGATAAGCTCCTAAAGGTAAGGTGCATCCAAAGCTGAGACTTAAAACTAGAGCGGAAAGGGTTTCATCCATTACAGGACTGAGACTGTGGAAGACATAGCCTCCCCTTGTGAAAATGTCTGCCATAGTAGTCTCTTCTTCAAATCCACATTTACTCTTTGGCTTTTAACCCCAACAATTTGTGTTTTATTGATATGTGTATTTTATTTTATTGTGTTTTATAACTTTTAATTTCTTTTATGCATTTGGTATTTTTGTACTGTTTGGTGCAGCACTTTGGGAACTGTTTGTAAAAAAGATGTAAAATAAATAAAATGGATTGTAAAATTAACACTTTCAGACTAGAGTAATGTTTAGCAGAGAAGCACTGCTCCATCTCATCTTGTCTTGTAGGGAAATCTCTCACTCTGCATTAGTGAACAACGTGCGAGATGTTTTCATGACATCGCTACTGGGAAGTTGCTCTTGCTGTTATAGAGCGTGGCTTTAATCTTGCCTCAAGCATCAGGCATGCACACAGTTTAAAAGCAGATGTTGGGTCCAAGAAATCATATATGATGCTAGCTAGCTGTAATGCTACTTACTATATTTTATACACAATAAAAATCTAATTCTTGGAGTCACTTTGAATTTTCTTGCCAGTTACATCCTGCATCAATTAAATGAGCCAAAAACACATCTGGATTGAAACAGAAGCTCCAGTCTCTAGGTTTGAACCCCACTGAGCTGTTGTGGGAGCGGCTTTAGCATAGAGTACATTGAGTAAGGACGAATGGGAGCTGCTCCAGGAACATCCTCAAATCATTTTGAGAAATAGACAGCTAGAAGGTCCAAGATCTGGCAGAAAGTTTAAACCCCCAGCTGTATCTTTCAGACAAATAAAGGTTGTGTTTACTTCTGTGTGATAACAAAGTATTCAAGACGTGTATAAATATTTTCCTACCTTGCAATGTCAGTTGCTTTGGATAAAAGTGTCTGTCAAATGCATAAATGTAAATGAAGTGATTTCAAAGTTTTAAAGAATGAAATCTGCAGCATTAAATGGCAGGTTCTGCTCCACACGCTGAATTTCTTGACTTGAATCCAATCCTCGGACCAGCAAACATCAGTCATGTTTCTGCAAATAATTAACTTCTCAAACTCATTGAGTCATAAGCTGTCAAATCATCTCTCTTCAGAGCCGAAGACACACACGCACATGTTTGTCAGGCATAAATGTAGTTACCTGGCAACCAATCAGCAGCCCTGTCACACTCGTGCCGTGTTATTTCAGTCAATGCCACACACAAGTATGCTTTTGGAGAGAGTGTTTGTGTGTGTTCTGACAGACTGTCACAGGAAGAACATTGAAGCTCACACAGAGCTGACACTTAGTCGCTTTAAAATAGTGTGCTGAGGAAGAAGAGATAGAGAGAGAGAGAGAACGAGAGAGAGCGAGAGAGAGAGAAAGAAAGAAAGAAAGAAAGAAAGAATAGGAGAGGTTCTGGGACAGGTATAGCGAGAAGAAAGAATGAGAATGAATTGTGAAGGCTGTAATATTCACGATGGTATAAAAGAGGAGAGAGGATGAGAAAGAGAGGGGCAAAGAGACTGAGACACTGAAAGCGAGAGAGAGAGAGAGAGAGAAAAAGAACGAAAGAAAGAAAGGAGAAAGAGGGAGAGAAAAAGAAAGGTGGATAAATAGTGAAATAGAGAGAGAGAGCCACAGAGAGAGGAATGAGGGAGAGGGAGAAATGGAGAGAAAAAGAGGGAGCGAATGAGCGCAAGAGAGAGACAGAGAGAGAGACAGCAAGAAAGTGGGGGAGAGAAAGAGCGAGCGACAGTGAGGGGTATGAAAGCGAGGTGAATAAAGAGTGATAGATGAAGAAAGAGAGAACTAAAAAACAGAAAAAGAGGGCGAAAAAAAGATAACGAGAGTGAGTAACAGACTTGTAAAGTCAGCAAAATTCACAATGGAATTACGGTGAACAGGAGAGAAAGAGAAATGAGAAAGAGAATGTGAAGGAGGGAGAAAGCGAGAGTGAGGGAAAGCCAGATGTAGAGAGAGATGAATAGAGAGAGAGAGAAATACAGAAAGCTGGAGAGATTTTGAAAGAGAGAAAAATGAGGAGAGGTTAGATATAGAAAAGGAGTGAGGGAGAACAAAAAACAGAAAAAAGAGAGAGAGAGAAAGAGAGAGAGAGAGAGAAAGGGATAGTAAGGAATAAAAGGGAGAGAAATGAACAGAGGGAGAGAGAGAAAGCCAGAGTGAGAGTGTGAATAAAAAGTGGGAAAAAGGAGTAAGAAAGGATGAAGAAAAAGAAAAAGCCACAGAGCAAGAAAGAGATTACAGACGTCACCTGGTCTCTGTGATCCCTCTCTCCACTCTTTTAGAGCTTCTTGGAAAGATCTTCCTGACTCATCTTCATCGAAACCTCCTCTGAGCAGAGAGCCCTCATTTTCCCTTTCAACCTCTTTCTTCTGTTCATCCACCTCCGAGTTCATAAACAACACCTCTGATTGCACCTGGAGAGAGAGTCAGCCAAAGACAGGAAGATACGCATGTATTATTCGTTCGCTGTGGTTTTCAAACCATAATGCACTGCTCTAATCACAAGGGGTTTGATGCTTGACACAAACCCTCAGAGCCTCACCTGAGGGTGGTGCATTTGGTTCTCAGCCATGCTCCTGGGAAGTGATCTTTCCTCCTCCTCCAAGGCTTTGGGTTGTTCCTCAGCTTGCACCTGCTGCTGGAGGTGACCCATGACATCACGAGAGCTGACGGGCGTCTGGAGCTCTGCCTGCTCAACCAAGTACACACTTCAATCAGACGTCTCATTCAGAGGGCCCAACACGTTCTCTTGATGATTCTGCTACAATCAACCCACGACTAGAAAAGGATTAGGCGTTCTATACAGTTCTGATGTAGATCAAGCAATGATGATGTAAATCTCGAAAATCATCCATCCATCCATTTTCATGTTGGCTTTCTTCCCTTTCGGGGTCGTGAACCGCCAACTCTTCTGGCATATGTTTTACACAGTGGATGCC